>JANTPZ010150364.1:0-28119 GCA_025593235.1 Vachellia pachyceras
AAAATATAATATATAGTGTGGATGTTCTTATAATTCATGTATTTTATTTATGAATATATTGTAATCAAGATAGATCTAGATCCGATTTATTCGAAAATCGGTTATAATTATTAGGAGATATTATTTATTAGGGTATTTAATTATATGGCTCCCACATTGTATATAAATACTCCTCTCAAGTTATGAAGAATAGAATTTTGATCATTTTCTTCTTTCTCTCAATCTCTTCTACTATTCTTCTCTACTCCCAAATTCCCTCATTTTATAACAGTAACAGTGTTGTTAATAATAAAAATTGGTTTTTTTCGTTTTTGTTATCTACAAAATCAATATTTAAAAAAGGCAGAGAGTGAACATAACATGAGCAAAATTTGGTATTCCTGATTAAAGTTCAATTAATGGTTTCCCTCGTTGAATTGCCGCTCTATCGTAGAAGAAATTCAATATTTTTTTTTAATTTTATTTTTAACCAGTGAGAGTCTCGTCTTGTGTAATGTTACGTAAAGTCTAGAAAAATAAATTATACTATTTCTAATTGATGCATGATAATGATATGTTGTTGGGATTTTTCAAACAGATAGAGATAGATTACATTTTGTTATCCCTTATATATATATAGTATATTTTCAATATAAAAATCAATTGTTTTTTTAAAATATTAAAAGTCAAATAAATTATTCAAAATTATTTATTTGGAGATTTCACATAATTCAATGTTTCGATTTCGCTTCGTCAATATCTCTATATACTGGTTGGTTAATCTTTGCAGTCTCAATTTACTCATGGTCTTTCTTTCTTTCTTTCTTCTTGGTGATCATTTCATCCGAACATAAAATCTGTTGCTGCGTTAGTAGTAAAGTTTCCTTACTCAACTTGTCTTCTGGTGCAGAGGATGAACCAGTAGTTTGATTTTTCAATAAAAATAATTTTACAAAAATAGAAAGTAAAAAAATCAAACATGATTTAAGCAAACAGTACTTGGAGGTTTGAATTTTAAAGTAATACAACATAATTGGGAGGACCCTTGCACTCAATGTCCCAAAACTGGTTCGACTTCTTTTTTTTTATTGATTAGGAGTATATATTAATCAAATAATGGGTCCGTTTGGGAACGCAGTGGAGAAGTACTTTTATGCAAGTCGAGGCAAATATGTGAAGAAGATTATCTCGTTTTGCAGAAAAATACTGTTGAACGTACTTTTGAGACTTCTTAATGGGTTACCAAACAGCACCAATATAAAATTACAGTGACAAAACAGCCAAGGGTCTGCATCCGTAGTTCTAAGGAGACCGCTTGCCTTTGTATAGGACGATTAACAAGGGTACAAACTGAAAGAATAGGACTTTGAGGGGTAGCAGACTCATTTACAAAGGCATTTTTATTCCAATTATTCCAAAATGTTTCCAAGTGAGACTACCGAAAAATAGCAGCACCATGAGTGTCCATACAAGGGGAGGGGGGTTGAGGTTCCACACCAACCGATCTTTGAAAGCTAGGTTTCCCAAGGTTTGATATGGTTCCTCACCTGATCATTTAATCTAGTTGGAAGGGTTACATTTCTTCCTTTAGCATGGAAAAACATCTGTGACCGGTCATTTAACCCTTAATTAGAGGGCTTGATGACGTCTGGATTAGTTTAAAAATGTTGATATGTCTGAAAGATGACTTGCTTCATAATACTAAAAGCTATGAGAAAAATATATTTCCCAGAGAGTTTCCAAATTTGAGATGTACTGGATCCTTACTTGATATTTTGGATGCTAAATGTAAGTGCAACTTCCAATGATGATTCCAACCATACTTCACCATGTTGTGAGGAATACCAACTTCATTGGTTTGAGTTTTGAACTTACTGGTGGCATAGGAATAGTTATACTTAACCCAAACCACTTGGACCCAAAGCCTGTCACCATTGCAGATGAGTTGGAAGGCTAGCTTGGATAGTAGCAAGGCACGTTTTTTACCCTGTAAATTCTTGAGCCTAGACCCACCATGATTTGTACGTTGGCACATGCGCCATCTGACGAGAAAGTTTCAGTGTGGTTTCACTTGATCCCCAAACAAATCCAAGACATTGTTCACAGAGAAAAGTATTGTCGATGCCAAATATAAGGCTAAGATTATGTCGCTATGGATTATTTCTAAATAGGGTGTCGTTTTAATGTTGTTTTTCTCACTCCAAGATTATAATCTTTTGTTATTAAAAAAAAAAAAAAACAGGAGTTCACATTGTGTAGTTGATGCCTTGCATTTATTCGGTCTTTCATCATATGAGACCAGTTCTTCACGACTTCCAACCCTTTCATGAAAAATCAATGGTGTCCGAGACACTCCTCCTGCTGCTGCTGCTGCTGAAGAGATAACATTTAGATCTTTAATTTATTCTTCTTTGTTATACAGTTCAGCTTGCAACTTAGAGATTTGCTCCTTCAAATCTGCTTCTCTTTTTGAGCCTCAACCATGGAATTTTGAGTCTGGTGTTTTTCAGACAAAAGATCCATGGCTGCTTCCTTTCGTTGTGAACGTTCTTCAATCATTAGCTTTCTTTTTCTTCAAGCTTGTTCATCATGTGACTAGTAGTATAGGATCATGCATAAAGTAAACAAAAAGAAGAACATAGAATTTGTATCGTGAAAAACTCCCTCAATTAAAAGGACAAAAACCATGGGACCTTGTCTAGAAAAACCTAATTACGATTAAAATTTATGAAAAACAAGTCTTCCAAATTCTTAACATAAGCCTTTCTCTGTTTTTTCCCTTCTGTATTTTTTGGGGAGAACTCAACCACTAATTACTATCAACATTGTGAAAATCACCACAGTGATAGTGCAAAAAATACAAAATATTTAAATGACAGTCTCCATTGCAACAGTCAAAGCTTTTGTTTAAGACGAATTCCCAACAACAATGAGGTTTTCTTCATATTGGCAAGACAAGAAGACCACTTAGAATCCATGTTCTCTAGTTGAGACCTCTCTTTCTTCACTTCTTCCAACTCCTTTGTGAATCCAATAGTGTCAGAATCAGTCTTCTTCTTTTGCTCTTGAAGTGACAACATTTTGATCTCATACTCTTCAATTTCTTTTTCTTTGTTATATAGTTCAGCCTGCAACTTCGAATTCGGTCCTTCAACTCCGCTTCCCTTGTTTGAGCTTCACCCAAAGAATTCTCAGTCTTATGAATTTCAGATAAAAGACTCATGGCTGCTCCTTTCGCTGCGAACGTTGTCCAGTCGTTAGCTTCTCTTTTTGTTCGAGCTTGGTCACCATGTCACTAGTAGTATAGCCTTGCTTGAAGGAAGATTGAACATTTTAGATTTCTTGTTGCATAGAGTATTGTAGCTTTAAGACCACCATGAGAACAATGAGACAAGGTGTTGAGAGCCTTCTCAAGGCAAAGTCTTCTTTCTTCAGAGCTAACAAGTTAATTCAGACCCATCTTCAATGAGGCTTCCAAGTCAGCAAGAGCCTTAGCCACCTCGCTATCATCTTCATGATCAGTAATTTTTTATGATAAGGAATGTGAAGTTCCGCTTTAGCATCTTCCTCCATTATTTGAAATAATATCATTAGAACATCATTCTCGAGCTGTTTAGACACACAAGGCAGGCAATCTTTGTTTGAGTGAACTTATTAATTTTATCCTGAAGTGAATAAGAATAAACAACTATTATTCTTACTAATGAAATTCAGTAAGAAGATATGACATTTCCCCCAGAAATATATAGGATTTATAAATGATAATGAACTCAATTTATTACTATTTATTTCAAATGAAAAACATTATACCCAAAACACAATGAAATGAGCTAGAAACATACTTATGCACGTTCGGTAATGTAATTATCTAAAAGGTCTGATTGTGAGCTCTTTGATTTTGTTTCAGTATTTGAAGTTACTACGTGAGGCTTCTTCGGAGTAGAGATTGAAAGGATCTAAGACCAGAAAAAGAAAAATTAATGTCAATAAAAGTCAGTAAAGTACAAGGAGGTTAAATGGAAAAGGTAATTATTCAATTCATTTGTATTGTATTGTATTGTAAAACATGGTAATAATACATGTGGAGATTCAATTTGTGAAGGAGCAGGTTCAGGTTGCTGGGTTTGTTCTGAATCCTTGACTTCGTTAGCTTTCATAACTTCCTCTGATATTAGACTCTCTTTAAGACTTGCCTCTGCTATTTCCTTAATCTGTAACATATTGAAAACCAAAGTTGATTTCAGATGGCTTTGGATAAGGCTTTTGGATTTAATTTCAGTTGACTAAATTTCTTGACAGTGCAACAAAATTTGGAAGCAATCAACGGAAGGCAAGGGAGATATATTTGTTAGCTTTTTAGGTGTGATAGATATAGGGAAGTATAATATACATACATTTGATGAACCATTGTTTTGTCTGGCTGTTGGTCGATCTCTCTTTGTAGTCTTCTCTAATGCTTCTCTCATCCTCTGGACACGGCTTGAGTTGTAAATCTTCAAGAGGCTGAACCGGGCCTGGTGAATCAAGCTCGGTAAAAGCAGTGAACAATCCTTATTTCTTTGCTGGGTCAAAAGAGCCATGGGCAATTTGCTTTGGTTTTGAATTTAGCTCACTCTTGTATCAAAAAAAAAAAAGAATTTAGCTCACTCTTCCTCCTTTCTTTATTTTGCCAACAGAGATTGGCATCTAAACTGGGTAGGGCCCAAAAGATGGTATCTGAATTGGGTCAATGAGCCCATATCAATCAAAAACCTGTTTTTAGGCACTGGGCCATTTTTTGCAATGGAAGGTATTACTCTTTTGCAACGTGATACACCAAAGTTCAATTTCCCGCTAGAAGAAGTGTCAATATTTAGTACTTAACATCATCTAAAACAGAATTATCTTCAGTAGAAAAATATCGTTCTTTTTAAAAAAAACGGACGTTACCTGTAGAATGACGCCAACTTGATAGGTGAAATGACAAACAAGAACCTGTTAAATGATGTATTGTCAAATAAGGATTTTGAATTATTGCTCTGATTATCGTCATCAATTTTGTTGACTCACCTCAAGCTTCTATGTGTGAGGAACGACCCCAGAATCTTCTAGTAACAATCTAAATGTTAAACTTTTATAAGACAATTCGTTCAAACAAATGAAAACACAAAATGTGATGCGATCTCAATTTAAGAGAAATATGTGATATTGGTTCATCCTGGCTCGAGATTGTTTTAAGCAGAAAATAGTATAATCCTACTTTTCATCAACTTGGATCCAAACTTTAAAGTGATTAATAATAATGCATGCATGGGCAGCAAAACATGGTCATGGGCGATTGCGTTTGAAAATTAATTGAAAAAAACAGGAAAGTGAACTAATACCATTGGAGGATAAGCCATTTCATTTATAGTAGTTAGGTTTTAAAACCATTTCGTGCATGTTTGAGAAACAATTTTTCTCAACGGTGCACACAAATCAAGAGAAAAGTATTTTGAAATCGGTAAAAAGTATATTAAAATCTGTAAAATCATCTCAAAATCCATAACTCCTTTTTTCCAACGGATTTTCAAACACACACAAAACTCTTCCAAATAAGCCTGCAGTACTGCGTCTCTTTCACAAATGAATTTTCTTACATTAAAATATCGGCAAGTTGGGAGCGTTCGTGGATGCCTTAATTAGGGCCTGTTCCGTTAAGTAGGCATTGCTTATTAGTTTTATCCCATTTTAAGTTAATTGGCTAAAAGGGTACTCAACGAGGCATTTTGATTAATAATTTATTTAAATATTTAACTCTTAATCAAACACAATAACCCTGTGTAACCTATTTAGCGGACCGATTAGTAGAATAAGGCTTACTGTTATTGGCTAAAACTTGAGGAACACATGTTAGAGTTATTGTATAGTTATAGAGTATCAATATGTTAAAGAAAGAGTTCCATGTTGTCTTGCCCTGCCCATATGATAAAGGTACACACACTGGATGTTGCGGTGTTCACATCTTACACATATGAGACATATTTATTATTCATGTCTTTGCTTTCAAATCTATATCAGATCTCTTTGTTCCTTTCTCAAGAAACCACAGCACATTACTAGGGTCATGTGTTTACATTGTGGATTTTTTTTTTTTCAATTTTAAAAAATTCATTTCTTCCCCAACTTAAGTATGACAGTTAATACATTCACAACGACTGATTTTTTTTATACTTGTATATTTATTGTTCTAGTGACACGAAAATATTAACAATATGTGCTTTTACGAGCATCGCTCTTCCCTTTTAATTTATTTATTTATTATTTTTCTAAGTAGTAACATAGAAAGTGTAATTGAAAATAATTGGCTATTTCAAGGTTATAAAATTATCTTTGTTGTTTATTTAACCAAGTTCATTTTGTAATGCTATTGTTGTGTAATATTAGTGGTAATCTAAATCTGAACAATTTAATTTAGGGAGAATTAAAAAAATCCCCCGTTCAGAAATTAATTGAAGAATGACATATGTATAACGTGAAATGTCAGTTGTTTTTACATATTGTAAAAATTTAGTTGCATATTGTGGAAAGTCGGTTGTATAAATGGGCTTGTTTAGCGGAGCGTTAAAAAAAGCTAAACGCACGTTCAATAATATTTTTTTTGGCAAAATGAGATAATCGTCTTCATATATTTACATCGGCTTGCGTAAAAGTATTTATCTACCGCATTCCCAAACGGGCATGGAAGGTCAATTATATAGAAACTTAGTTGCATAAAATTTCTCAAAAATGCAAATGCAACTGACCTTCTACATTATGTAACTCACATCCCACGATATGTAGCGGAGCTTCTACATTATTCAATGCAACTAACCTTCCACTCTATATAGATTTTATTATCCAATTAATTTGTTGACGTGGATTTTTCCTCAATTATATCTTTAATTTATTAACAATCCCTTCATAACAAAATACAAAATGTGATGTGAGGCTTTGATTTGCAAGAAATCCATAATATATATCCTTACATCCCAACCCTTAACGATTAAGTATATAATTATTATACTTCCGATTAATGTGTGGAAATTCAACTTTGGATTCAAACTTGTCTGATAAATGCATGCATATGAGCTACAAAACAAGACCGTGATTGCATTTGAAAGATCAACAATGTGCACTTAAATAAATAAGGCATTTTTTTATTTTTTTTCTAAGAATAATTAATGATGTTTTAAAAAAAAGGACTTTACATTTGAGATTAGTGGGATTTTTTAAGTTTTTTGTAAGATATCTTATGAATAAGGATAAATATAAAAAAAGTAGAAGTTTATAACGATGTTAACTATTCTCTTAAGAGTGAACGTTAGTTTCAAAGTACGCATACTCCCTTCTTATTACCTAAAATGTTACTTTCGAGTTTCAATACTCACCCAAATCAATGAAAAGCGGTTAACTCGTTAATTTGAATATTGTAGGTAGGTTTAATTTAAAACTTAACATAGCACTGTAAATTTGCCCAACATTTCATTATACAACAAAGGAAGACAAAACAAGAACACAAAGTGTCTCTTTAAGTTGGATCGGGTTGAAGGGATTGCTTCCACACGAAGTAATAAATAATCTCTTGATAAGAGATATACTCACATTTAATATTTAATAATATGTTGAATATGATTATTTTAAGTAAAAAAAATGGCTTTGTTAAGCTTCATGCTTTTGATTTTTGATTATACAGATGGGCTGTCAAGTCACGTAGGCATTAATTAATTAGCAGTTCGTATTTCTGCCAATTGGCTTAGGTCTTCAATTCCAACTTGGTTACAACTCTCAAACCAATTTCTTACCATATTTACAATAAATCAACGCATAATTAATTATGTTTGGCTTTTAGGTAAATAGTGGCTTTGTGGGGTTTTAATTGATGTGAGCAGGCCAAAATAATGCTTAGCGATTATATTAATCTAACTCATTATTAATAGTTTCATATATTTGAATGATTTGAATTAATCCACTCTTTTGGGTACGATTAGGGATGGGAAAGCGGGCCAGCCCGCGGGTTGCGGGCTGAGGCGGGTTGGCTCGTCTCAGCCAGCCACAGCAACGGGCTGCAAAAATGCAGCCCGAGCCCAATTTTTATTTTAATTTTTTTATAAAAAATAATTTTTTTCTATTTTTTACCCAATTTTTTTCTATAAGATTGCATATTTTCATGATCTTTTTTCTAATCTCATCAATAAATGTTCAATAATTCCCTAAAAATAGAGTTTAATATTACTTTTTCCTTTGTAAAAAATATTGGAATGAAAAAAAGATAAGAAAATATATATAATATGTATTTTTTTAAAAAAAATTAAAACGGCGGGTTGCCAGCCCGAACCCACCGTTGTTAAGCCCGTTTTCCCAACCCTAGGTACGATGAATATAAGAGATCATTTTAATACTTTTTAAGAAAAGTCTCATGCGTTGCCAAATACCATTAATATTCTATTCAATGTAAATGCGTTACAAAAAATTATATAAACTATTAAATGCGTTCAATTTTGTTACTATTGGCAAATCGCAAAAGCCTAGTTTTGGGCTTTTATTTCTACTCTTAATTTTTTTCATCTCTTAACTTCATTTATTTTTAAGCTAATCTCTTTTTATGTTTCATTTTCATCTTTTAGTTTTTTATTTTTTAATTTAGCATTTAACGTTACTTAAAATTTTAAGTTCATTCCCAAACTTTCCAATATGATCATTAATTTTATCTCGAATTTTAATTTCCCCCTAAATTTTCCCCTTTTAAGGTTTTTTGGATAATTAATTTTTATTCTCTCAAATATTCATACTTAATTTAATATATGAAAAATCATCATGTGGTCCTAAGGAATGGCTGCATTCGCTAACAAGTCACGGTGAATAATATGCAATAACAAATTTCTATTTAGAAAATGACAACAGATAGATACGGCTACTCGTTTCTTATTGAAACTTTTTTGTAATTATATTTTTAAGACATTATAGTGCTTTTCCCCTTTAATATATATCCATATCTATCTTTTTTTTAGTATTGTTAATAAATTATAACTAATGTGACTCATTTTCTATGGGATATTAATTTTGTTGAACACAACTTGGTACTGGATTAATTAAATAATATCCAGGTGCATCATTCTTAATTATTGTGAATTTTTAATACACTTCACAATAATTGCATTAGGTTGGCATATTCTGGCAAAAAAAGAGATTAGGTTGGCACATAAACTAATATTAAAAATTCTTGGCGTATAAATGTATGGTGTATACAACACATATTCTTGGAGGCCAAATTTGAGCCACCAAAAGTACATGTGGCTGTAAGCTTATATATAATGAATTCAAATTAATATAAAAAAATCTTGGAGCTTGCGTTTAGGCTATAAGATGAGTCCAATTATTTGATATAAAGTTAATTATTTCATCACGAGTCTTATTCAATAAGTGTTCCAAATAAAATAAGGGGGTTAGAGCTGAAAATTGGGATCATCCAACCAAGAAGTTTAACTTAATCAACAATCATTCAAAAATTATTTACAACTCCGGTTCTATAATTTCTCTGAATATCATTTAATACTGGCAAGCCTCAATGATAAATTTAATATGTATACACGTTTAACTTATAAATGATGCAGTTTGACTTATGTCAATTTGTAAATTTAACTTGTAAATAACGCAATTCAACATGTAAAGATGAAAATTTGATTCTTAAATATTGAATATCTTAGGTCCTATTAGCTTTGAATGAAATTCAGGGGACCTATCTGAATTTAATTTCCCTGACGGGGGCCTATTTATAGTTTCTCTTAATTTAATTTAATTGGTTGACTAATTAGTATAATTTGTGTTGAGCTTTGGAAAATCGTGCAACTCTACGTTCCTCTCCCTAATCAAATGAGTCACACCACTTGATGGTTTTTTTTTTTGAGCAACACACCACTTTATGGTTTACCCATAATCATTCTTACTACTATTTCTTAATTAACGGATTAATTCTTTAAGTGTTAATTAGTGTTTACCTTGTAGTTGACTTGGGCGTTCCCTTAATTAGTAGTTATGAGTTGGAAAGCACGTGATGGGTAGATATTTCCCTCCAAATCTCAGATATTTAATCTATAATATATGTATCTATGTATATATATAATATCCGTCACCTGGAATATTTTATCAAGTATATTCAGTATTTTTTTATGTGTGTTCAACACCCTAAAATATTTTTTATGTTGCAGAGCTGGATGCATCAAAAAATATTTTATGGTTCGTTTGGTTTAATTATAATATATTTTATTGATTACATTGTTTTGTTGATATAGTAATGTAATTGAATGTAATCCTAATTACAACGTATTACATCAAAATCAAGTAATCCCCATTACATAATTTTAGCTATGTAATCTGGATTACAGCTTATATCAAGTAACATTTAGGATTGGTATCTTTCATAAATAAATATTCAGATATTTATATCTTTCATTTTTAGTTTTAATAGAATTAAAAAATTTATTATACATTTTTTTATTTTTTATAGATAAAACATGAATTTTATTTCATCATTCCTTGATAACATGCAAAACAAATGTTACTTGATTATTATTCAATTACGTTACATTCTCATGAACTCTGTGAATCAAGCCAACCATTAAGGTTCTACACGTATTTTAAAAGTATTTCGGATGGTTTGCTGCATTAGAAGCATGGCTTAGGGTGTCTAAAGCATTCAAAAACACTTCAAGACTTTGGATGCACCACGGAACACATTGGACTATTAAGTAAAGTAGTGGTTTTAGTTACCATGGATTGGGAAAAAAAAATCTTAGATTAAATTTTTATATGGGGAAAAAAGGCTGTACTTAGGTTGGTTGCCCGAAATTAAATTAATTTATCCAAATTTAATATTTTTTATTTTTTAAAAAATGAGAAAATGTGTAACGCGGTAGAGAAATACTTTTACACAAATCAAAATAAATATGTGTAAAAAATTATCTCATTTTACAGAAAATATTATTGAACATGCTTTTAACGAATAAATAAACTTTTTAAAAGCAGAAAAGAAGCAGGTACACGTTTAATATTCCATGTGGGTAAATAAAAACAAATGAACACGTGTGACATGACATGTCACCAAAGGTATATAACTTTTAAAAATAATATAATAGTAATTAGTGGGGAAAAACTAATTGTACTGCAAACTAAATCTAATAGTAAGAATAAGAAGAAATAGTAATATTTATTAGGGGAATCTTCACATTTTGGAATGCTTTTTCTAGAAATTATAAAATCATTTAAGCTATTGATAACACCTGAATTGATCAGATCATAAGGACTGAAATACATATACATTCTAGAAATTTGTTTAAACTATGGAAATTAGTGTGTTGATTTTTTTTTGTGCATTGTGAGGACTGAGATACATATGCATTTGATGTGTTTGATATGGTTTGATGATGGGATTAAACTTGTTTATTGCAAAATTTCCTATTGCTTGAAATGGGCATTCAATCTTTCTATGATTATTTATCCAAAAGATGGATCAATTCATTAGAACGGAAGCCTGATATGTGTTACTATTGATAAATCCTCTTTCAAGTAAATATTGGTTATTAATGATGACCTAAGTATGATGGATTAGGTTGAAGGTAAATAGAAGGAAGAAGGTTGGAGGTGATAACGTACGTGGGTGCATGTGAGTTGGAATAGGAAGGATGCGTGATATGTGCAGTCATATCATAATTATAGTTGTTAAAACATAAACTAAAGTTATAAATGGAGAAAGTATGTATATTGTGCTCAATCTATAAAGTGAAGAAAAATTATTGGTGGGTAACTAACATATTGATGAATTATGCAGGTTAGCAAGTAAGACGATATCTAATGAGTCCAACTCCTTCAGAGGCACTTGCATGTTTTTTCATGTAAGTGGGAAGTTTGTAGATAGTGTTGATAGTGAATGTATATACAATAATGGGAGTGTGAGGGTAAAATGTTTGTGGTATATATGTTATATGCATGTAAGTAATATGTACTTCTTGTTGGAAATGACAAGAAAACAATGTTTAAAGCTAAACTGTTAATTTTGTTTGTCATTTGCAAATTTGTAACTTGTTGTTGTTACATGGATACTGAACTCAAAAAGATAACGTTAGTTGTTATTACCTATCTTAGAGTTGTCAATATACTATACGTAATTGTCAACGAATGAAACAACAGCATTAAGGTCTGATCAGTTCAGGCAGTGGCGGACTTATGAGAGAAGATAAGTGAGCCTCATTCTTAATATTTTTTGAGAAGAATTTGATAAAAAATTTAGTGGGTTCAAAATTAACAAATGAGTAGATGGAAAATAAATCACATAGTACTAATATATACCTGATTTTTTGGAAGTCACGGGATGCGGCTAAACCCATTAAAATATACGTTGGTCCGCCTATGAGTTTAGGTGTTGTCAATAGCTTAAATGAATTTGTCAATACCACATATAAAATTGTCAATGGATTAGGAATAGTTGTCAATAACTTATTCCGTGGAATGACATGACCAAGGTGAAGTATATGCTGTGAGAAGAATAAAAAAGTTGTTGTTTATTATTTAAAATTGTCAAATACGTTATTTATAGTTATCAACAAACGAAACAATAGTATCAGGGTTTGATCAGTTGAGTTGTTGTTAATGGTTTAAGTTAACTTGTCAATATCATATATATAGGCTCTGTTTGGATAGCCCGTTGGGAGAACGGACACAGATTCCGAGGTAAATATGTGAGAGGAATTTTGTCTCGGTAAACGCAGAAATGACTTTTGGTTGCCAAAACGGACTAACCAAACAGAGCAATAAAGTTGTCAATAGACTAGGAACAGTTATTAATACATTATTAAGTGGAAATGCATGGTAACATTGAAGTAGAGAAGTGAGAATGCTTTTCTTTTTCAAGTATTTAAGAACATTTCTATCTTATCCCACAAATATGCAAAACCCAAAATGCTGATAGATATCAATTCATTATTTACCTTATTCGTATCACTATTTGGGGTTTAGGAATTAAGAAAACATTTTCCAGTCATTTTCCAAATATAATTAGATCAAAAAGATATAAATATCAAATGGTTGAAATAGATTCGTAGGCCATCCAGGGCCAACTCAGATGACAAGGACGTGAATACGTGTGTGTGGATTAAAAGTTTTTTTTTGGCCAACATGTGGATTAAAAGTTCAGATTTTGCTAAAATAATTTTTCTTTAAAAAATGTACATAATTATTTTTCTTTATTTAGTAAGTACACCCATCCAGAAAAACATGAACAGCTTAAATCAATTGTCAAAATAAAGATAAATAAATCAAACAATTCCAATGACAAGTACAAATTTGTTAACAACGGAGAAATACTTCTTCAAACTACTTCTAAATATAAGGTCCAATTTCTTCCTGTAGTTTGCATTAATTGTTTCCTTTTCCTTTATGGGAAATTTTATCTCTGAGTATTAAAACCTACCTAATCATAAAACAGAATCTGTATTTTCATAAAAGCATCATAAGTTCCATACATAATAAGTACAAAAAAGAGCCCATTTTAATTATTTTTATATTCTATATTGAAATTAAAATTATGAGTGGCTCCATTAAATTAAAAGGAGATTGGAGACAAGCTTGAAGGAGAGAAGGGTGAAGAGATTAAAGGCCCAAAAATTGATGAAGAATAAATGAAAATGAAACCTAACAAAAAGGCCTAACATAATAAAAAATTGCTATTTATTTTTATAAACATGATAATGACTGGCCTTTCAAAAGCCTATCTTCCTTTCAAAAACCACGTTCCATCAACCAGCCCTTCTTCCCTCACCTTCCTTTCCACCAATGCCCTAAACCACATTTACAAGTTACAACCCCACCATGTATTTCCAATTATCTATATCCCCCACGATCCCCATGCTTAATATATAATAGCTATTTAATTTATTTGAGCACATTATAACAAACGTGACTTAGTTTCTTTAACATATATGGTTAATATTATACTACTTCCTGTCTATAATATAAGAGTCAGTTAACTTTTTCGAGAACGTTAAAGAAATTAAATAAATTACTTACATATGATATATATTATAAAATACTTATGTATATTATTGAGTTTATAAGTCAGAATGAAGAGATCCATTCCTCAACTATTTTTTTCTCCCTGTCTTTCTAGCTATATTCATTTTCCGAATGAAGAGATCATTGGGACCGATTTTTTATTATTATTATTATTTTTTCTTGTTAAAGATATCGAATTTCATCCTCGTCATCTAACAGTCTTTTACAGCCTATAATCTTATTTTGTTGTTTGGTCTGTCAAATTCAAACTAAGGTTGCCACCGGGGTTTGGTCCAGCGGGTACTTAGTAATTTAATGAATTAAGGTTTAAATTCATATGGAGAGGTGCTCAAATTTAATTTTTTGAACATGATAAAGGATACCGGTGTTTAGCTGAACAAAAAATCAAACTTGTTAGCTGTTGAAAGATATATTGAGAGTTGGCTCCGGTTAATGCAACTACTCTCTCTCTCACTCACTCTAAATATATTGTTACTGTTATTTCTATGATTGCGAAAGATTTGGCTTTGATGGAAAAAAACATTCACTGGGAAATTTCCAACACCGCTCAAAAATGCAACAACCGACGTGTCCTCTTTCCACCCAATATATTTCTGTAGATTAATTAATAGAAGCGGCCACCATGGAGTTCACAAACAAGAAGCTTTAAGTATTCTCTTATCATCTCCAAATAGAATGGACTGATCAGATCAGAGATCCTCACAAAGTTCCGACACACAGAGACGACGTTTAAAGAAACAAAAAAAGGGTCCTAAGAGGATCGAATACCTTGTCTTTGTGCAGGTAGAAGCAAGGAAAATTTTGATAGTGAACACAAACCAATATTAATGGGGTTTGCAAGCAGTATTGAGAAGTATAGACTTGGGCGGACTGTTGGAGAAGGGACATTCGCTAAGGTTAAGCTTGCTGTTAACAGCCTTAACGGTCAATATGTGGCGATCAAGATCCTAGATAAGAAAATGGTCATGGAGAGCCATCTCAAGTACCAGGCAACCTTCATACTTGTCTTCCCTTTTTGTCTCTCCCTTCAATGAGAAACCAAGTCATTCTTTTGGTTGGTACACTGCTTTTCTGCATATTCATACTATGGTTTCGTGTTTCAGGTCCAGAGAGAGATAAGGACAATGAAGCTTCTGAACCATCCCAATATTGTAAAAATCCATGAGGTATGTATACACGTGTGTATGTATATAGGCATGTATGTGCAAATGGGTATCCTTCTGAATCCTGTTTTAACCATTGAAACGATCTGAAAAAAGGTTCTTGGCACGAAGACGAAGATATATATAGTGATGGAGTATGTATCAGGAGGACAATTATCAGACAAACTGGTGAGGATTTATAGATAAACTGGTTGTTCAAACCAAGTATTGTTTTTGTTTGCATGCAGATTAACTCACAATTCTAAATCCCTGTTTGTCTATAATGAATCATAATTTCAGTCTTATGCCGTGAAGCTGAATGAAAATGAAGCAAGGAAACTTTTCCAGCAACTTATCGATGCTGTAGATTACTGCCATAACAAAGGAGTTTACCATAGAGATCTCAAGGTGATCAGTTGAATCATGTGTCTTTTTTTGGCCTATTTGAAAGGGGAATTTCTCAACAAATTAACTTGGATCTATGGCATATGTATTTAAATAACAGCCAGCAAACTTGCTTCTGGACAGCAAAGGGAATCTCAAGCTGTCCGATTTCGGACTAAGCGCGCTGAGAAAGGTAGAGATTAATTCTGAAAAATTCATCATCCCAGTCCCAGATCACTGATAACTTGTTTTTCCTCTTCCTAACCGATTCAAATTTCAATACAATGACAGCCTGATAATGTTCTAACAACAGCATGTGGTTCCCCAAGCTATGTGGCACCTGAGGTAATTTCAAATTAGCTTTCTGGGAATAAAGCTAATGGTTATATTCTATGTTAGGATATATTAAGTCCCACATCGATGATTGAGAAATGAATTAAAGTTATGTAGTATTGAGGCAAGTCATGAACAAATTGGCTTAAACTATATCTTGATAGAAGGACAAACCTAATACATACCTAATTCGCTAAAATAACATTACTCCTGTAACTTATGTCATATGATCAGCTTCTATGGAACAAGGGCTACGATGGAGCAGCCGCTGATGTTTGGTCGTGTGGGGTGATCCTTTTTGAATTACTTGCAGGTCGTCTTCCTTTTGATGACCAAAACTTGATGAACTTGTACAAGAAGGTATACTTTTATAAATCCTACCTCCTGATACAGAAGTGAAACTCAAATAGAAGAAAAACTCAGCAGGTAATTTACGTATTCTCTTGTGAAACTTCCAATTCTGCAGATATGTAGAGCAGAGTACATGTGTCCACCATGGTTTACAGCAAGTCAAAGGAAGCTAATTATCAAAATACTTGAACCAAGAGTTACGAAGGTAGAAACTTTGTAGTGTATTCTGTGAATGTAACTTGCTAGTTGGTGGTTTTCCAACTTCATTATTGCTGTTTCAATTTTCAGAGAATAACTATGCCAGAGATCATGGAAGATGAATGGTTTCAAACAGATTATGTGCCTTCTTGTGAATCTGAGTGTGACCAGAACATTCACATGGATGATGTTAATGCTGCTTTTGATTCAGTTGAGGTAATTCATCAATACATAACATAAGACAAGGCTAAAAAAAGTTATCTGACGTTATTCATTGCTTCAGGAGAATAATATCTTAGAGGCAACAATCCCCAAGTCCTCAAGTTTCATTAATGCTTTCCAACTTATAGCCATGTCTCAGGACCTAGATCTATCAGGCCTTTTTGAAGAACAGGTAAGTTTACAAATCTAAATGCCACCATCTTAGAGTGCTCTACTATTTCTAATCTTAATATAAGTTGGATAACTAATTTGAGAAAATGAAAATTAGCAAAGTTAGTTATTTGTATTAAATATGTGTTGGTTTTCCTTAAAATACACTCTTTAAGAAAAGATTATAATTTTAGGAGATAGAGTGGATTAAGATTCAACATTTAAGACCAAAGCAAACCCTTTGTTTAGCTCTTATATTTAGAACCGAAGGTAGTATATGTTTCATTCAATTATTAATATCAGTGCTGTGTGTTTCTTGCTTAGGATCACAAGCAGAAAACAAAAATAGGATCCAAGCACAACATCCATGAAACCATAGAGAAGATAGAAACTGCTGCAACGGATGTGCAGCTGTCAATAGAAAAAACGAACAACTTCACGGTATAATAAACCAGGCTTTTAGTGGATTTCATAGTGAATCTATATTGTGTAGCTTTGCTATTCCAGAGGCTGGGAACTAATGAATTCCCCCTAACATCAGTTAAAAATGCAACCCAAACGCACAATGACTAGATGTTCCAGATCATATTATGACCTATCAGCTAAGGTGATTGAAGTTGCTCCAGCTCATTGTGTTATTGAAATATCAAAATCTGCAGGAGATTTAAGAAAATATGAAGAAGTAAGATGACATTTTCCCTCTTTTTCTGGTTATGAAAGTTTAATGCTTCTTTTACTTACTGAGCTGCTTTATTATGATTTACATGACCAGTTTTGTGAAAGTCTGTCCAGTCTACTGACAGAAAAATCTGTTGCATCGTCACAATCCCACGAGTCTATGGAAGATGCTGGCCGGTAATTATATATAAGCCTAGATGATAGGCTGCATCACTCAAAGATCACAGCTATGTTCTTTTGACATTATATTTGCTAACCGGAAATCAACTGTTTCAGCTCTGAAGAGTCAAACTGTAAAGAAGATAATAAAGGCATCCATGATCATCATAAGTCTGCTTGAAGATTGGATTTTTACCAATGTCTTTGTTTTCATCATTCTTCTGGTGTGAACAAGTGCAATAAACGAGGGTCAGTCTTTGCTGATAGAGATAAACCAGAAGTCCAGAACAATGATAATTCTGACACAAGTTCAAATTCAAGCCAACGATCCTTATCTCCTTTCCCCCCTTGTGTTTCTTCATTCACCCACCTCAAACATATCACAAATACTGCAATAGTCCTTTTCTGCAAGCAACAATCTCTCATCAGAGGGTCCCAAATATAAAATTCTTTTTGCTCCAATTAAATATATGCCATTTATTATCTCTGTGCAATAATTTTCTCTCATTATCTTTCCTGTATTCTCTTTATAAATAATGTTATAATTGAAAAAAATACATATATTATATATTTATTGATTTTAACTAATATTTTAACATAAAAGAAGGAGGGGAGGGAGTTACAAACTCATGGATTTAGCAGTACATCACTTTGTCCCTAGCTTTCATTAATCGTCCACGTGAAATCGAAACTTGGAGCAATAATTGTTAGTAGGAATGATGAATAATATAGATCTTTTGCAATCCCAAAAGTGATGGAACATAATTTGTCTTGGAAGAGACGAAAAGAAAAGAATTGGGGTCTGTTCCGTGCACTGGGAGTCTCACTCTTAATTGCTGATGCGAGAATCTCAATGTGTAAATAATCTACTAACATCCTTATAAGCATTTAGAAACATGAATGCCAAAAGTTTTTTTTAATCAAGAAAAGAGCAAAACCTTGTTAAGATTCTGATCAATATAGAAAAGTTATACACATTCGTCAAGTGAATCCGCAATACTACTCCCAGTATTTAATATAGAAGTTATATAACTAATTTATAAATGTTAAAAAAATTAGTTAAATTAATTATTTATAGTAAATGTGTTTAATTTCCTAAAATACCTTTTTTAATCATATGCCTTTTAATTATTAGATCCATTTACTTTGTGCTACCACTAAGGATATTTTTTTGAGGGGAGTAATAAATTTAGAAGGTAAAATAAATTGAATTAAGATATTATATTTAGGACTAAAGTAACTTTTTTATCTAAGTCCTATATTTAGCATCAAAAGATAGTATTATAATTTACATATTCTTTCAGAATAAGCTCTAAGCAATGATTACCGCTGATAGCTAATTTAACTATAAACAAAGCTATTAAAATTTTGTTAATCCAGAAAAGTCAGCAAATGCTGAGTGAGCCATGAAAAACTACCTATATGTGCGGCCAAAAATTTGGTCACTAGCTCATTAACTGTTATGTTAGTTGACTATGAAAAACAGCAAAGTAATACTTTTAATATAAATTCCGGACAAAAAATAAGGTAATGTCTCACATGCGAAGTTACACAATCCTCGTCATATCTTTCTGCTTTTATATGACAATAAAAAAAGTGCAAGGGTCCTAAGGACAGGAAGAACACAAGAATTGTAAAAAATTTCTCATTTCCAAGTTAAATTTAATATCAAAGATAAAAAAAAATCTTGCTTCATTGCATTTTGCCTTGTCATTGCCAAAGCAGACGATAAAAATGCATGTCGCTTCACTGCATTTCTCCTTCGATCTAACTATAATTTTAACTATTCTTTATGTATAGTCTTGGAAAGAGCAGACAATGATTAAACATGCTTCATATATTATTTGTAGTCAACCCTTTTGTACTAATTTGACACTTTGATGAAATCTGAATCTTTGGTTGCAATGATCTAAACAATGAATATGAAAATGATTTTGTTTTGATTGTTCCCATTGTATGGAAATCAATGCATCGCAAACATGTACTTCAAATTTAAGCAATGTTAGTTATCAAGCATACTAAAATCCTCAAGTGCTTTAAATTGACCAAAAAAATTTTTGACCGGAAAAAAAATTTGGTGAATTTAAAGCACTTGAGGATTTTAAGCACGTTTAAATTTAATACCCCAAGCATGCATGGTATTGCGGTTTGGGGAAATGACATATAAGGATCTTATGAAAACATTAATGATAATGAAGGATCTTCAAATTTTGAAGTTTTTTACCATGATTTTTTAGCTGAAATTAAAAGGTTTCCAAGAATGCTCATCTTTAGTATTTTCAATAATCAATTTTTAAATTTTCTTATTACTCATCTACTATTTTTTTAAAACTTGCACTACATCCAATCTTAAATATAAAATTTAGTTTATAGTGTAAATACATTATAAGGACCCTGTTGTTTACGATCACTCAGGCCAACTTGAGGTTCAGTCGTATTCAATATCCATATCAGTAGCAACATTTTTTCAGAGAACATCAGTAATCAAACCAGTGAGTAATGGAGAAGATCATTTCTTGATTTGCAAGGAACAAGAACAAACTGGACATGACCATTACAGCAAGGCCGAATATATTTCATAGAATAAAAAAAACAGGGTACTTGCACAATTTTACCAGAACAGGACGAATTCTTCAAGGTTTGCACCTCTGTCCTCAACTTATAAAAAAGGAGAGACGTAACAGGCTGCCTAGACCAAACACGTTGGGTTTATTATAGTATGCTTTTTTGGAGTTGTGATCATAAGAATCAACATAGAATATGTAGACCATAGAAGTATTGAATAAAAAGATTGCACGACAGCTTTTTCCATGTATATGTCCAGAATGTGAACTAATGCACAAAAAAGGTACACTCAGATGAGGCTTTGAGGTATTAACTACCACAATCTGGTATACGACAAATCATCTTCATCCGCTACAAAGCAGACCAACGGGGGAAAACCAACTAAATACATCCACCCAATTTTCAGATCACAGATTTATTGACAGCAAACTTGTCAAGAACTAAAGGAGGAAATTATCTATCATATGAAAAACCACATCAGCGCCATCTGAATTCAACCAGTAAGTTTTCACCTGAAAGCAGGACAAAGCAACAAGAAATAAGAAAAAGGAACTAGTAACATCCAACAAATACTCATATTCCTGATCTACCAAGACAATTGAAACAGTCAAGTTAGAAGTTTTGATCAATTAAGCTCCAAGCCAGCAATAGTCAACATCTGATCAATTAAGCTCCAAGCCAGAAATAGTCAACATCTGATCAATTAAGCTCCAAGCCAGAAATAGTCAACATCTGATCAATTAAGCTCCAAGCTAAAAATAGTCAACATTTGTCCTTAATTCAAATATTTGTCAACTGACTGAAGGATTGAAAGGAAAATTTGTTCCCACCTCACTTTTCCTTTCTATGATAAAAAACAATCAGAGCATCGCCTTACTCTGATTTTATTCACCGATTACCTTCAGTAAAACTTTATTTGATTCCTTCCTTAGCCATCATAGAATCATAGATCCCCAAATCTTGTGATTCTCTTAAACGGCACGAGCAGTGTTTTCGCTTGACGTTTTTATCCAAAAATACTATTTTCATCTCAAAATATGAATGCTAGTTAACTTCAATACATTTCTTAAAAGAGCCCGAAAGTAGAAAGCAGTTTATGTTAGTCATCAAAAGGACAAAGGGGTTACATCACCCAGACTTCAAGGAAGATGAGAGGTTAAGCTATTAACTTTACCTGGATTGTACTGTGAGCTATATAACGCTGTGTACTCTTTTGGAAGCTAACATCCACACGCTCCCACGGTACTTGTGTGAGACCCCTTATCATCTCCTCTACATAAGGGAAGAATAACATATTCAGAAAATACAAGGCAGAGGCTTAAGGATCAAATGCAATACCCAGTAAATAAAAAGGAGCAGCATATAGTTTATGTGCAGTGCAGCTAGTACAAGGTTCTACTATACATTAGGAGTTCATAGTTAATGAAACCCACTGAGGTAATAGTTGAATGTTAATACTCGAAAGTGATCAATGAATATGTTGACTACGAGAAGTTACAAGTTCAGAGTTGAACTGTATAGAGTTCCTCGTAGAAGATGCTATATATACCCCACTACATGATTGGAAAAATAAAATGCCAATTTCCATATTATATCTCAACTTAATATGAAAGTGTAAGTTTATTCCACGGTTCAACACAGAACACTAAAATTGTAATTTTCATGTATGTATGCCCCAGAAAACCACCAACTTAACAGAAAGAATGATGGTAACTTAATCTGCTATATGCTAATGATTGTTCACTAGGTTCCTGCCCTTATCTTCAAATCGTGCAATCCCTGACAAAAGACATTATCTCCTAGATCACAGTTCCAATTAAGTATATGGTATACCTACTTGTACCCCTATTACGTGCCAGATTGAACTGCAACCCAAGTGGTAATAATAATCTTAAAGAAACTTATTTATATGGGCCTTGTTTTCTCAGATTAGTTACACACGCATATACACTTGCCTTTTCCATTTTTTTTTTTCTCATTCCATCTCAATGTTCTTGAACCAGACAGTCCAACTATCAATCAATCAAATGTCAAAAATAAAAATGCAAGACAAAGAACTTCTCTTCCCAAGCGCGCGCGCGCACAGCATTATGTCCAATCACACAAGAGAAGTGTGAAAGCACTGAATAAAAAACCAGTATCTCAAGACGTTTAAAAGCATAAAAGTAAAAAGGTACCTTCCAAGTCAATTGATTGGTCATTGATAGCAGATGCTTTATTGGGATTGTGATCGTCTTTAACAGTATCCCCTTCAATATATACAATATGAGGATATTTCTCATCAATCACAAGCAGATTGGCCTGGCAGACAAGAAGGAACAGAAGTTAGTGCGAAAAGGCCACATAGCTAGAAAGGCAGAAGAGATTAAGAAAGCCTCTACCTTTGGAAGTTCATGTTGACGCCGAATTGATGATGTACGCCATCCAACCATATCTTCAAGCTAAGTTAAGATATATTTAGCAAAAGAAAAATTATCGCTAAACTTTTAGTTTGGTATGCTTATTGATGACATTAATGCATGGTTGTTTTAAAAGAGAAAAATTCTAACTCACATCATAATGCAATTATCATCATCCCATGATTCCAAGTTCATTTCATGATACACTTGTGCAAGCTTCATTTTAGGCAGAACTTGGCATCTACCATGGTTGAAATATATTGTTGACTCTATTTAGAGCTTTCTGGCTTTGTGCAACAGTAATTTTGTAAATATCTCAAATTATAAATCAAAAAGAGGATACGATCATAATTTGCATTTGCATATGCCACTCGACGCTTAAATGCACGTAAAGCTGATCTACACAATCAGTAATAGTTGGATGAGCAATAATGTAAATGATATATACGCATCTGATGAAGTAAACTCACAAATTGATACTAACATGAACTTTAAGTGAAGTAAACTGACAAATTCATACTAACATGAACTTTAAGTCATCAGAATCACCAACCATACGCAGGAGAAGAGGAGGCTTTCCACCATCATTATCCATAAGGAAGAGATGCTTCCCAGATCTCCCTGCAACTATATGTGCAGTTTGGGATGCTCTTCTCTCAAGAAAAGGAAGGCCACAAAGAAAGGGGAGCTAAAATGACATATACACAATAACAGAAACAAGGGTTGATCTTCCAATATAAGACCTTTGAGACTTCAATGCATGAATAAATTGCCAAAGGATCAAGAGACTAACAAAATATAACATTGTACATTCACTAAATAAACAGAATGTAAAAAGATAAAAATGCATATGCACAATCAAGCGCACGTGACATCAGACTTGTAAGCATGTCTTCAATGATTCATAAATAGAACACCTTAAAAACTTTCTTTCGTAGATATATAATTACCAAATCTAGCATGGAAAATAACAATGTATTCATAAGGCAATTGTCTCTTCATTCATCATCAAGATATCGTATAACAACTAAACATTAGAAGTTGCAAATATCATAAAATAAAACAATATAGATTACTAATCTATAGTTGATGTTGCTGGAATTGAATGGGTTAAATCAATCAAAGTTAACTTTTATGGAAGTAGATTTCGAAGAAGGTATGTGGTAAACAAAGAGAAAAAGAAAACTACGATTCCACTTATTGCATCATGTTTACATTGGCAAGCCTTCCAAGTGCCACAGATGTTAATTCAAGTGGATCAAATGAAAGTTTTAGACTGAAGAATGAAATGTATAGATGAACCATCCCCAAAGCACCAGCAGTTTGAGTGCAATTTTGGCAGAAAAGAGAAAGAAAAAAGAGGAGACAAGCCAATAATAACCTCAGAACCCAAAAAGAAAAAAGAAACTAAGTTATTATACTTTGAAATGACAGTTCAAAGCAAGCTTAATCACCTGTCTATGTCCTCTTGAACCAAGATGAGGTGTTGCAAATGTTATAAAGTTCATTGGCTCCAAACCAGCAATTGTGCCTTTGTAATATTGTTCAAGGCATTGCTTTGAATATTCTGTCTGCTCTTCACCAAAGTCATTTTCGGCTGCACTTGTAGCCACAGGACTCGATGTTGAAGAATAGTCATAAAGTCTACCAA
Organism: Vachellia pachyceras; assembly: GCA_025593235.1. NCBI lineage: Eukaryota > Viridiplantae > Streptophyta > Magnoliopsida > Fabales > Fabaceae > Vachellia > Vachellia pachyceras. The sequence continues at coordinate 24,276 of JANTPZ010150364.1, forward strand.
TAGCATATCTTGCCACCAAACCTCCCAAAGAATGTGCCACAAAGGATATCTTCTGCACCTCTGGCCAACGTCTGACAACGGAGCGTACCTGCATTTACATTATTGAAAGTCAAAGATTCATATAAGAAATAAGCTACTTCAAAGTTGATATTCCTATGAAATTACAACTGAATGGTCAGGAAAATACAAAAAATTAAGATGTTTGTATGTCCTGAAAAAAGGATAATATTATTATTACGAAAATACCTCTTCAGCTAGCCTCTCACCCATTGCGTCAACACCATCAAATGTCAATCTTGAAGAGTTGCATTCACTGCCTGTCCACAAAATAGCAAGTCCAACACAATAAATAACGTCCTCTGCAGAAAATGCTAGAGATTGTAGAAGTAGATGATAATGAAGTTGGCAAATTCACAGAAACAACCAGAAGAATATGCAAGCAGAACGATGTATGTACTATATTGTAGATAGCAGGCAAAAACAACACAAGATAACTTTTCAATCACTCTCCCCTTTCCTCAGTAAAATGATTTACATCGCAGTTACAAAAAAAGAGAAAGACAGAAAGAATTCATCAGAACAACAATCAAAATGAGAAAGTACATAGTTAGTCATGCCACCACTTACAAAGAGATCATCAGCTCAAGAAAGAAAGTTAACTTTCCATTAATATCAATGATGACACTGCTTTCCATTGGATAGTTGACAATAAAACCAGTAGCTAAAATGACAGGAATACTCACGGTGAACAATAACTTTATCTGGAAGCTTCTTCACAAACTGCTCTGCAGCATATCGCCAATCTGCAGGACTGATATGAAGTGCATTTCAGTTCATAATATCATACAGAAAATTTATTTTCTCGGGGTAAATGTGAAGTTTAATTCAAAAGGATGTTCCACTGGGGACAAAATTGAATTTAGATTGATGGTACTGCTTCCATTTTTACTGGAAAGCCACGACAAATTCACTTTTCAAAGCAACTAAAAGTAGGTGAATATGCTCCCATAAGCACACACAGAGGAATGGACATTGCATAAATCTTCATTTTGAGATATAAGGACAGGCATGTTAATCAAGAGGGGAAATGAGTAAAAATAATCTGCTAAAGCTATCACGACCTTAAAAGAGGAACTTGCAGGATTGAGAGACCCTAACTCATTTAAAGGAGTATGTTCAGGGGAAAATTATTCTGACATTGAAGATATTAAGAAAATTATTCTGACCCTAACTCAGATATTCCAATGTGTGGCACTCAAAGAAGATAAGCACCTGGGAAAAGAGGGGGAAGGTGGGGCACACTTATATTTAGGGTATTTGCTGAGCATTGCTACAAGTGAATAGTAATTTAAACAATCTGACATTGAAGATGATCTTTAAGTACTTTGAAACCTTTCGTTAACAAACTTAACATATGCCAATCACCAAAAAAGAAAAACTTAGACATATACTCAAACACTCAATCTGAGTTATTCTCTGGTAGCATGCCTAATTTAAGGAAAAAAAATTCCCCCGTTTCTTTTAAATTTCCTCATTCCAGTATTTTAAGGCAACCATATCCGATTAACTCTTCCTATTTAGTAAGTAAAGACTTAATTCTTTCGTCATGCAATGTCCCAAAGTAGGAAACAATCCCATAAGATTAAAAAAAAAAAGTACTAGTCTTTGAAGAAACGGATGAGACATAAACAACTTACAGAAAAAGAAATGATAAAGAGCGAGCGCAGAGGCCTATTACCTCCCAATTATCCCATTAACCATAATCACAAGGTGTTCTGAGACTGGCTTAGACACACCAGTGGAGGCATCGAAGAAATCCTCTCCACCACTATCAGCCTCCACCTTTAACCCCTTATCGTTGCGGTTCTTGAAGCAACCTCCGCCTAATCGCCGGAGAACTTCCATTCTGACCAAATTGAGGGAAAGGTTATGCGTAGCAGTGACGGTAGGTCTGCATCGAGCCCGTGGATCGAACAAAGCAGCACCGAAGCGATAGAGGCAGGGGTTGCTAGGAAGTAAAGGGGGTTTAGTAGGGAGCACAGAACCAGAAGTGGAGGCAAGCATGCCAAAAAGTTGGGGGATAAAAGCAATAAATAGAGACAAAAGGTTGAAGATCTGATTAGTGATGGCTTAAAGTTAAAGCAAACCAAAAGATGAAGAAGCTTCTGTTGATTTGACGACGATGATGGGAGCATGTGGCTTTCGGAACCCGAAAAAACACCAGTGTCGGAAGGCGCGGACAATTCTGTTAATATTGTTTCTGTATTGTCCTTACCGGTTTCTCCCGACTCCATCTTCTCCCCAATGGCGAATCGACGCATTACTTTACTCCATTGCTTACTGTTTTAGTTAATTATATGCTTATCGTTCCTTTTTTTCCCCAAAAAAGAAAATTATTCTCCGCTTAGCTTTATCTTGAGTTCTTGACTGATTCTGGATTCTGGAAGAGTAGGCTATGAAGTTTAACCAAAAACTTTGTTTGAAATCTCATCCCAAAGAACAAATTAGTCAAATTATGTTGACTGAGTCAATATATATGCTTTGAAGTGGTTTTTGTTAATATTTTTAGATTTGCAAACAAAATTGTAAAAGGGAATTAGAAAGGACCTTGTCATTCTCAATTATTAGAGTAAAAATGAAATTTTAATTTTTTATTAAAATTATATAGGTTTTTTTTAAAAATGTTTACCTTTTTAAGAATGTAAATAAATTATACAACAATGATATAGATTTTCTTTTTAATTTTTAGATTAAAAGAATAATAAGATAAATATGTGAGCATGTATGTTATATATATATGAGATTTTCGTTTCTTTTTTTTTTTTTGGCTATAAACATGTATTTAAAAATTTATTGTATTTACATTCTTTTTTCTAAATAACGTTTAGTTGATATTAACCTTGTCGAATTGTTCTCTTCTCCTTATCTTGACATCAAACCGGTTGAAGATATGCCTCACAGGGACATCACAAAAATATCGAAGCCGCAAAAGGATGTTATATAAAAATGATTATTCTATGATTAACCTGGCTATTTGTTTTCTACACAAATGTCCATTTCAATTCTTTATCGTCCATTTGTTAATCGATATATTAAATAATTAAGATATTAACACGTTTTTGTCCATCTTGAGCCACTTTCATTATTTGCTCGGAATCTTGAGCTTCTGTTGATAATTTATTATTTGATCTATATATTGTTGTTTTATTATCATGAGTTAAGCAGTACTCTGGGGTGTAAACTATTTTATAAGAAAAAATAAGATTTATTCTTAATATTTTTTGAGAAGAATTTAAACAAAAATTTAATAGGTTCAAAATTAACAAATAAATGAATGTAAAATAAATCACATAATATAAATATATACATAATTTTTTAAAAATCAATGATGCGGTTGACCCGCTCAATACAACAAAGGTCCGGCCTTGAGTTAAGGGCATGGATGTATTCATGAATATTTCTAAATATATACAACACAGGTCCGGCCTTGAGTTAAGTGTCATTCCCCACAACTTCACTTAATTACAAGAAAGTTTTCAATTATTTCCAAAAGCTCACGGCCTTTTCTACTGCTATATATATATATATATATATTGGCAATTCAGCAGGCTTATCACTATTAGAAAAATCAGAATTAGCGACGGAATTAGCGACGGAAAAAACAGATTTAGCGACGGAAAAAGCAAATTTAGCGACGGAAAAAGTCCGTCGCTAAATCCGTCGCTAATAAGAGGGTCGCTAAATTTAGTGACGGAAATAGCGACAGATAATTTAGCGACGGTATATGTTTCCGTCGCTAAATTAGCGACAGATTTAGCGACGGAACTAATTCCCTCGCTAATTT
>JANTPZ010150366.1:0-16729 GCA_025593235.1 Vachellia pachyceras
CCAAGAGAACAAAGTCATTATGAGATGTCTTGTTCTCTAGGAGCACAGTGGAATATTGAGGGAGTCAGGCTAGGCATATAGTTAACATGTGTGAATGGGTGCCTTTTCTCCATAACCTTTTATTATTTATTTATTATATAAAGTACATATATCCTTGTATAAATAACGTGTGAGAAAGAATCAGGAAAGAATCATCACAATGTTTTAACTATTTAATTATCTATCCTATTTTATTCTCAATCTTTGGCGGTTTACATACATCATCTCATAAAACATGTATCTTATTCATCTACTGTGAGGGTGGTTGCTTTTCTTCATCATCCTTTATTATTATCATTGATTTATTATATAACTGTGGAGCAACAATGCTACTTATAATATATATATATATATATATAAACGAGTGAAGCTGTTTGTGGGTAAATATTTAGTGTTTGTAGATAGATGGTTAAGTGGTGTATGTAATTGAATGGAGGAGGCATGTGTCTAGTAATATATGTGCATCTCTTTTCATTTTTTTATTTGTTTATTTTGTAAGATAATTGTTGTAGGTGAGAGCATCTATATGTATATACAAACTTGTGTGTGTCAATGGGTTTCTTTTGTGTAAGTGCTGTAGGTTTATAGGATTGTGGGTTGTCCTATCATTTATTTATTTAATCATTATATAATATATATATTAAGATGTGCGTGTGTAAAGTTGTATATATGTACGTGAGGTGTGTGTATATTGGGGGGATAATAAGTGAGGTGTGTCGGTGTGTACAAACTTGACTTACCGAAATAAAAAAAACAATATTAATAATAAAATAGTCAAAAAGTCACTGTAGGCTTATTGTATATGTATAATAATAGTTTATACATATTATTATATATAATAATGTACATATATTTAATAAGATATATTAATATGCATGTGATGCTCTGTTTTAAATATATATATAACATAGCACAGTGAAATTATTTAAATTGCAAACTTATAATAATAATAACATTATCATTGAAACTACCACTTTTTAATTATTATTATTATTTTTTTCAAACAACCTGTGAGATTTTTTTAAAAGGGATTATGTCACACGAAAATTATATATATATATATTTCTCATGAATAAATGAGGCAATAAATATCTTTGACTAATGGTGGGTGTATAGTGTAGTTTTAGGTATTTAGATTATTTTTAAAGCAACTTTTAGGATAGATTAATTAGCATATTGATAGAAATTGTTGTATGTGATTTGTGTAGACTCTCGTTGAGAACTTGGAGTGACTTTTGTGTGCTTGCCTGTAAACTAGAGAGTAACAGGTAACTCTGAATATTCTTCCATATACTTGTGAACCGTATGTGATTAAATTGTGATTGAATTATGTTTTATGCAATTGTGGACTGAATTATATAAATGCAAATATTTAAAGTTTTCAATATATATTAGCATGAAAATTTTTATAACTGTCATGGCGGTTGCACTGTGATTGGGCTGAAGTATGGAGGAAAAAAAAGTATGATGAGATATTATCACGTGATAAGCCATCACTCGGTGCACAGTGGATGTCATTTGTTAGGGCCCATTTTTCCTGTGTTTTTCCTTTGGCCGGGATTGCATTGGAATTGTGGGACATGTGACACCTCCTCAGTTTTCTTTTAAGGAGGGGAGTCATAGTTCAGGCTTGAGCTCTACACCTTTGGGCGGGTGTATCTTAAGGAACTGGTGAGCTTGAGACAATCCAGTTACATGGATAAGTTTCTATTGGACTATATGTTAGCCTATGGCTCCAGTCAGCGGAATAAGGATGGACGGTGATATAAGGGTGGTTGTATATTATATTATTATACATTATATGTGATGATAATTGTGAGTTGCATAGTTATGAAAGAAATTATGAAATTGTTTATATTATGTTTACTTTATATATACAAATGCTTTTCGTAAATCAGTTCTTCCTCTTTAACTGCATGCCATTTGCTTGTGTGTGGTAGAAACTTTCAGAGTTACTGGAGGCGTGGAATCTTACCCTGTTATATTAACATTTTCAGGTGATTGTTCTAGTAGGCAGCAAGGGAAAGCACCTATGGAGTGAGCCTTGTTGACTCTCTTGTGCCTTTAGGCACATGCTATTATTTTAAATTGCCATGACTCTAAAACTTCCGCGTTTTATTTTGATTTACTCTGATATTTTGGGAGGATTTGGATTACTATTTGAACTGTGTATTTTGGTTGGATTCATGATATGATTGAACGAATTGATATTGAAAATTCTCTTTTGTTATACATGACAAAAATTTCTTTGAGCATTTGGTTAAATTTTTAGGATGTTACATAAAACCTGAAAATACGCACACGTCATGCCCAGTAAATACGGCTTAAATTTCACTAAGTGTGCTAGTTAAACTTTACTTTTTTAATGTTGCATTACCTTAACATTCACAATTAAAGGATTAATTTGAGGCCTTAATATTCTCATTGTAATCGCTACATTATTATGTTTTAATTTACTTATGAAAATGTAGAAAACAAAAAATGGTGCTGCTTGGATGTGCTGCAGTCTTTATGTATTTAAAGCTTTATTAACTTTTCAACCAAAAAAAAGTCTTTCTAACATTTAGATTTAAAGGAATGCTTTCCCATTTGTTCTATTTATTTCATCATAGTAATTGGTTGACAACCTATTAAAGTAGCTGCATATTTTTCGGCCACGTATTTTCAGTTTATTGAAAAAGTTAAATGGTTAAAAAGATATAGGGTTTTTTTGCTATAAATACGGAGATGTAAACCTCAACTAAAACCTTCATGCCGCATTTGAAATTTGGTGTGGTTTATTTTTCTTCTTCCCATTTCTTATATGTTTAAATGTTTTATCATAACATATAAAATATCTATCTATTTTGCAACCTCCCCACTCCAAAATATTAAACAATCTAAATAGTCAAAACGTATGTGGTTAGTTGATGCAAATAAGGATATATTATCTTGCATCTCAAACCTCCCTCCGTAAGTTGAAATATTGTTTGTTTATTTTTTTCCTTCCCCATTTTTAGATGTTTAGATGTTACAAGTTTGAAAGCATGCTACAATATTTTAGAGAGTTGCAAACACACATATATATCTTTGTATAGAGATAAAAAAAAGTTAATCTCAAGTTAACATTTAGAGATTATGTTTCTAAAATGCCAATAATAAAACAATGGCCACGTACTAATATAACTAATTTAATTGAATGTAAAAGTTTTATATGCTTGTAAAAAATACGTGCAAAATGGATTGCCATGCCACTTGAACAACAAATTAGATTAGCTCAATGACTAAAAAAATTTATAAAGGGATACGTTTACAAATTGAAAATACAACACATTATAAAGTACAAACAAATACAACACAAGTAAACATATAAAAAATTACATAAACCAAAAACATAAAATACCTAAGAGTTAAACTCAACAACACATACTCCTAATTATCTAGACACATCTTGCATTTCATCTTACGACGACGTATAAAAGTTGCACCACAATCGTCAATTTCAGAATCACCATAGGGAACGCTAGCTGAAGTGTCACCTTGGAAACCAATAATGAGTTTCTTGGTGAGACAATCATTGCTACTATCATTAACAGCAACAGGCAACTCATCTTTGCCATTGGACATATTTTCACAAATCTCAAAGCTTTTAGATATGCCCTTTTCAGTATCTTCCGACACCACATCACAAGAAGAAGAAATTATACTTTTTCCACCACTCGCATCAATAACAGAAGAATGTGTGCCTTATGAGTCTAGAAGGCTCATGTCAATTTCCTGTAACAAACTCTCACTAATAACTAACTTGTAAAATTGTAAATAACATGAATGTAAACATGAGAAAGATACGTAGGAAGCACCTGGTCTTCTATCGGCTCAATTAAACCATGATCTTTGACAGCCACATCTTGCAAAGAATTTATGTAGGTGTCAATAACGGTTGTATCACATGTCATACAGACAACAATACACGTGCTTGATCTGCCCCTAACATACCCTTCAGGAATGCGCAACTTAAACAGATATCGCTTCCACAAAATTTTCTCTAACACATGCTTGGGTAGGCCCTTCTCCATCTCAACCTTAGTCAAATCAAACACAAAAAAAAAATAATGAACATCATCCTTTATAAGTACATGTTAATCCAACCCAACAAAATGTATCCACATACCTCTTGTGTAACATGCTTAGTAACCATTCGCTCCTTTAACTCAACAGCTGAGCATCCAATTAGTTTTGAAAACTCACGATAAAAAATGACAATATCAACTAACCCAGATTCGTCTATGGCCTCACAATGAACCATGAATCTAAGCAAACATAAATATGAATATCAACACGTGATAATCATAAACTATTTATTAGTTGACAACATAAGAGTACAACACACCAATTAACTTGCCACAACTGCTTTCACAATAACACCGCACTTTTCACAGAAAAACCCATCCCCATCGGGTACCACCTTCTTTCCACAATACTTACAAGATACATATATCCATAGTTGATTGGGACGTACATCAACAATATCAGCTAAGCTACAGGCAAGGCATCTTGTATCACAATACCATAACACAAGACAGCACAACGATGTGGCTAGTACATTAGCCATAGTTATATAGAGAAGGCCATATAGTACCAAACATAAGTAGGAACGCACCTTAGGTCCAGAACGAAGTTCTGCTATCCTCCTCCGATCATCCACCATCATGAACTCCTCAGTAATAGATAAAGTTGGTTGAGCGGAAATATGTGATGGCAATAAGTCCATTTCAATCCCAGAAGCTTTCAACCTAAATGATAACCATGACATCACATTTGTAAGACCAATCATAACACACATGTAAAGGGAAAAATGGAAAAGTAGGCATACCTCATAAGAAAATGTTCCACCTCCGGGATCGTAGGATTGGCCAATAACCTAGAAGCATACATGGAGTTGGAAAATCTTCTCTTTGCTGTAACAGCAAAATGGCCCCCATTATACATATGCGAAGTGTGGCGCATCATTAGATCTTTAAATAATGATGGATAAGTCACTAAAGTGGATAAAATATCATAGTTTACGTACACTTAAACTCTCTCACTCTGCATAGCTGTATAATTAAAATAGTTGGTCCACTATTTTATCCATAAGTTAGTAGTAAAATTTCATCAGCGAATTCACCCCATAATGTACACTCAAGCTTAACTATTTAAAACACACAATCATGGGTACAGGATAAAGAAACATAGCATAGAAAAAATAATAAGATAATATGTCATACACAACATCAGGCTTAATGCGAAAAAAATGTATTATATAAGTTTACTATGGATTGCATAGCTCTATGTCAACCCGATGCTGAGGGAGACCACATACTATGCACTCATCACGATCCCAGATTGCAATCAATAATCCTATAACGTCTACAAATGGCTTACAAGTGTGAGTCAATACAATGCATATGCAAGCATACAACACCTAGTTGAAATAGCAATCTTACCAACTAAGAAACGTTCATCAAAATTCGTGTTCAAAATTTGAGAGAAAGATGTGAATGAAAAGCCAAATCTATGAATGTGTCCATCATCAGGGAATGGACGAACCAATGTAGAGAACATAAAGCTTGCCCTGTAAGAGTGACTTATTGTTCTATAAGAGCCAGTAATAGGTGACACATAAAAGTAGGAAATAACATATGTTATTCCCTATCTGAAATGATTCTTGTGGCTTTGAACAAAAGCACCCTTAATGGTAACATGGATATTATAGCCCTAAAAGAAACCAAAGCAGCAATTAACACACAAAAAACCAAAAGAAATTGCATGAATTAATTGTATCCATTCCTTACAGCATCATCCAACAACAGCAGCTCAATTGATGAAACCTCTTCTTCTGAATATCGACTGGGCATGGTCCACATTCGGACAACGCGAACCTTTATCCTCCAATTTTGCCTGGTTGGGTTGATAGCACGAACGGGATCAAATGACATTCCCATGACTTGTTCACGCACCCAATAGAAAGAACAAATCTAAGGTGAATAGCATGTTCATCTTGTGTTCTGCAAACCACGTATTTATACATGTTGCGAAAAGTGTACTCTCTACAAATGGGGCCAATTTGGGACACCCACTACATCTACTATGCAAGTAACTACCCACTACCTGTGATGAAAAGTAACTCCCATAACATTCTTGAAGAAGGTTACTCCCAACAACATCCACCCACTACGTGCACTATGCAACTAACTACCCACTACCTGTGATGAAAAGGGTAACTCCCATAACATGTTTTGAAGAATGTTACTTCCAACTACCTCCTCCATGTAGAATTTAACTCTGACTACTTCAACTACCTCCTCCATTGGGGAAAATTTTAATTTTTATATCTAATGGTAAGTCAATTTGGAAATATTAATAAAAGTTAAATTACGAAGCTACAACTATACAAGAATGAAATAATATAAATAAACAATATGAGATAGCATTGGTCATTGGAAAAAGAAAATAGCATTACATAATATAAATGAATATTAATTCCAGACGAATAATACGAATGTTGTTATTAAATATGAAATGAATAAGTTAAAAGAGATAACAATTATATTTTTTGGTTACAATGTTTTATGTAGCATTAATAAAGTAGTTATAAGGATAAAATAAATAATTTGAAGGATTCCATAATATCTTACTTTTCAGACAACAAATTAAGAATGAATAACGCGATAACGCCCACATTCATAATTAATAAATTGGTACATTCATCAACAATGTCCGTTATAGCAGTGGACAGTTACTCACGATGGGCATTATTTAAGAATGTTACTCCCATTCATCCCATCACATAATCTCTTCTCCTTCTAGAGACATCTAATGATGAAATTCATGATAACACTTAATTTTATAGATGTTATAAAATCATAATATAGTCACTTTTCGGCGATTATTGTTATTATTTATGTGAATTTTTGGCAGTTTCGCATTTTACATACCTCACTAACTTAAATGCCTAAAAAGTAGGAGACATTATATGATGTACGTGGTAAATATATTAGTTACATTATTATGTATTATTTAGATTGTAAAATTAAGTGTTGAATGTATTAATTGCATATGGGATTTTGTGCACCGTATATAATAATAAATGTGGGATAATATAGCTTCATATTTTAAATATAGATATATTGTACACCAAAATTGTTTATTATGCTGCTAAAATAAGGTAACAAAACTTCTTATTATAGAGATATGTTATGTGTTCTAAACATAGTGAAAATAAGTAAAAAAATCCATAATAATGATATACTATAAGTTAGATCTGTAAAAATTGGTTAAATTTTCATTGGTGATGAATGATGGGGGAAAATTCATTCAAAGTAAACAAAATTAACTGTCAATGAGAACATGAAATGGATGTAGTTGGGAAAGTGTTGAGCACATTTATAGGGAAGAGAGGAGTGTGGCAAAATATTTAACCTTCAAAAATATTATAAGTTTAATTTTTAACACACATATCATACAAAACAAAGCAATTTGGAAAGTAGTGGCCACATTCGTAAGAGAGTTTTCCATTATGGGAGACAATTTGAAATAATCTCTTCTCCTTCTAGAGACATCTATTGAGGAAATTCATGATATAATGTATTTTATAGATGTTATAAAATCATAATATAGTCAATTTTCAGCCGTTATTATTCTCATAATTTACGTGAATTTTTGGCAGTTTTCTAATTATACATACTGCTTTAAATTAAATGCCTAAAAAATAGGAGATATTATAGGATGTTCGTGGTAGATATATTAGTTAGATTATTATGTATTATTTAGATTGTAAAAATAAGTGTTGAATGTATTAATTGCATATGGAATTTGCGCACAATGTATAATAATAAAGGTGGGATAATGTAGCTTTAGATTTTAAATATAGATATATTTTACACCAAAATTGCTTATCATGCGACTGGAATAAGGTAACAAAATTGCTTATTATAGAGATAGGTGACATGTTCTAAACATAGTGGAAAAAAGAAAAAAAATCCATAATAATGATATACTATATGTTAGATATGTAAAAATTGGTTAATTTTTTTATTGGTGATGAAGGAAGTGGGGAAAATTCATTCAAAGTTAAAAAAGTAACTATCAATGAGAACGTGCAATGAATGTAGTTGGGAAAGTGGTGAACACATTTGTAGGGAAGAGAAGAGTGGGGCAAAATATTTAATCTATAAAAATATTTGAAGTTTAATTTTTAACACACGTTTCATACAAAATAAAACAGTTGAGAAAGTAGTGGCCACATTCGTAGGCAGATTGCCATTATGGAATACAATTTGAATTTTTAAAATAAAAGGTTAAATTTTAATTTAAAACAATTTATAAAAAATGCTAATGAAAAACAGTTGTAGGGAAAAGGTGAAATGCCAAGTGGCAAGTAGAGGCCTGCTTTGATCTTTGCTTTAAGATATACAATATGTATAGATACTGCATTACCTTTCAAATTTAATTACTGTAGAACACTTTTCAAAATAGCGCATTTGGTTATGCTGAAATATAATGTATTTTGAGTTGAAATATAAAGATGAAATGCGCACAAAAATCCCAATTCTAAAGATCTAGAATGTGTCGAAAACTTAACTCATCTAAACTTATACTGACACATTATAGATAAAAATACAGCAAGTTTTATGTTTTTTTAGGATGTGATCCTCCATGTCTCGTTGTAAATACTGAATTAGAATTAATTATTTATAGTTGCAAGCATTTACGAGTTAGAGCGTGGGCGTTTGAAAGTTGATTATATTATTAGCTTTATCCCCAACACATTATACTAAATAAAATCTTAATTTACATGTTCCCAAACCATTTATCTTCATCACTAAGACAAGCTTAGCTTTCCCATCACTGGCATTGGATTATATGACAGCTCCACGAAATTAATCATTATCTTACAATATCACAAAGTTGACTCATTAATGCTACGGAAGGCAAACGCTTGGCCCTCTGAAATATTAAAAGGATGAAATTAACACTAATTAAACAGGGAAGATTGAAATTAAGAAATAACAATAACAACAAATTTAAACCCCAAGAGTCGCTAGCTTGATATCATTAATTATGCGTTGCTTAGTTTTCAAGTTCCTTCCAGCTTTGGATAGCTTGAGACACTGCTTGTTCAACTAGTTGCTCGTTCATATGCCCACCATCTTCAACTTCATCGTCCTTCTGGTTTACAATATCCACACATTATTGTGTTAGGGGCTCCACCATTTTAAAAGGCCATCCAGCATTATTCAATTATATATAGGAGATTTTGCATGTGTGTGTGTGTGCGCGCTTTTTTTTTCTGAGAATAAAAGTTTTGATAAGATCTTATTACTTGGGTTCCAATTACTGCTTCTAAACAAAAGTTGTCCACACAAGAAACCCTAGCTTGCAGAACATCAAGGCCGAGCTCTTCAATGGCTTCCAATACGAACACCAGCAACCCCTCGCAACTTCTTTGGCTCAGTACTTTTATCATAAACCCTCCCTCTCGTTCTTCGACGATAACCTGACATTTCACAAACATTTTTAAATCAGCAATAATTCAGCATATACAAGTTTATATGAATCAGTATCTGAAAGCTTAAACACAGTGTAAGAAAAAGGTATCGGTTAATGATAAATATTTGGCTCAACATATATATTCATACCATGGGCAGTGGATCGTTGTCGATGAGGTTTTGTGAGGAAGCAATTGCTTGATTCATTTCTTGCAGCGTCTGCCTCAGTGATTGCATGTACACTGGCGCATCTAATATTACTGACGATGAGGCTTTACGCTTCTGCTGCATAAACGCCAGAAGAAAGTAATTAATACGGATCATCATAGTATTATATTATATTCACCTTTTTGATCTCATAAGTTGGAAAAGAAGAGAATCTCTTACGGAACTTCCTTTGAAACTCAGTCACTAAACTCATAGTGATAAACATCTTCGTACATAAAGTAATAATATGGATCAACGTAATAATATTGTACATCTCCCAAGGATGATAACCGATAAATTAATGTGACACAGACAAGTGAAGAGTGTATATCTCAAACAAAATAATTAATCAGATGTAAATAGTAATTTAAAAAAGTTTAAGGCAGAGACATCATCAGTTCACGCGCGCGACGTAAGAGGAATTGGAGTATGATTTGTCTCTTTGTTAGGTTTTAATTAATGAGGAATTTAATTTCATGGTGGTTATTTCAGAAGCAATAAACTTAATTAGATGAAGACAGAGATGTGTGAGAGAGTAATACCTGGTGATGAGAGTTTATGATTGAACGAAGAAATTGTAGGTTCCTATACATGGCTGTTCGCTTGTTATCACCTCTGAACGAAACCACTCTCTCTCTCTCACAGGCAGTAAACTCTTGGTTCAGAGAGTTTTGAGAGGACCATATATACAAACACAAACTATATAGTGGATGCTTGTGTGTGTGTGTGTGTGTAAAGAGAGAACTTGATGACACAGAATGTTGATGATTCAGTACATGTGATGTGGTTTTGGAATTACCATACGTACCTTTAGTTTCAACTTCGAGGTCGTTTCTTGTTCTTATTCTCTCCTCCACGATACTTTCAATTGATATTATTTCTATCAATTTTTCTTTTCCAGCTCACTATTAGGCCTTCCACATAAACCAGATTTCTAATGCAATAGAACATATAAACAATCTCCGTATAGTAATAATTAAGTGGAGAAATCTTAACATAAAAACTTCCTATTTAAATTTTTTTAATTAGAAGGATTTAATATGTAATACATAAACTTCTCTTCGATTTTTTAAGATATATATGTATGTATAAATATTTTAAATTATTTTTCATACGTCTGTATATAATTAGTATGCTGAGTTCATTATAAGGACAAATAAATTAATTAACCTGAATTTAATTAATCCTCGTCCTAGCTAGTTATTGGACTCAGTCGAGTTTTTTTTAAGACAAGTAAAAAAGAAGAAAAGAGGGGTGCAAAAATATTAACATAATATGAATGAAAATTTTAAACAGTTTTAATTATGAAGTTTTTTTCACAGTTATATATACTACATCATAACCCACCACACATGTAGTGATTTTAGCTGGAAATTAACATAGCAGGCCAATAACTCTGAACGTTTGCCTAGATCCATGTCTAGATCATCAAAATGATTCACTGGTGTTGATGGGATTGATTTTGTCATGATCTAACACCAATTTTGTTTTGCTTCATTATGGTGAATAGAAAAAAAAAGCAAATTTCTAAAATTTCTGTGCATTAAGTCCTAAGATTCTGAAATTCTTGAGATTTGAATTCATTTATAACTTCAATTTGCACCTTCCATACAGATAAATGAATCGAATTAATTAATTAATTACAAATTTGGAAACTTCGCTTAAGACTGTATTAAAATATTATTTAACCTATTCACAAGAGAGACAAACAAATAACCTCATAATTAACCAACAAATTAATTAGCTACACATAGTTCACCTTCTCTGCCTTATAATCAAATCAGTCAAATTAAAACAGTAGTGAAAATAGACAAAAACTTGAATCTACATGGCTAATACGTACTGCTAGCTAGGTGGTGGTGGTGGTGGTGTTGTTGTTGTTGTTATATAAATGTTAATATGACAGAAGAAGATGCGAAGAAGGGAGTAAAAACAGTGAAAGTATATGTGAAAGTGATGAGATTAAAGAGACATTCGAAATGTGTGTGAGAAATTAAGGGAAGGTGGGGTTGAAGAAAGGAGACAAGGAATCTTAGTGCTGGTTTGCGGACACCTATATATATATATATATATATCTCAAGTAGCATACCTTATAATACTGTCAAAAAAAAAAAAGGACGATCACTCTTCCTTCCTTCCTACTTTGGATCCCTCCAAGTTCTACTCACGAGCACCAGATTCTCTCTCTGCTCTCATTTGGTCTTATTATTCATGCCCCTACCAAACGGTGCGGTTTGTCAGACAGCTCAAAACCTTTAGCAAAACATAATATTATTACTATGTTATGATTCTCATCACATCAATGAATCGGAAGAGAAGTACGTGATGCGATTTATAAGTTCAAATGACTCTTTCATCAAATAGATGCAATGTTAATTACACAAATTTAAAGTGATCGGAGAGCCAATATTCCTAAGTTATTATTAGCCTGTGTGAAAAGGAGGAATAGCCCTCTTCTTTCTGTGGGTTAGAACCCCGAAGGTAGCCATCTCTATCTATTGGACGGGAGAATCGCCTTAGGCAGCTTTACGCATGTTTAGGAATCCGTTAGGAGATTGATTTTACACAAATCGAGGTAAATATATAAGATGAATTTTATCTCAATTTGTGTGTAACGTAATTTCAACGTGCTTCTCAATAAAGCATTTTATCTATCTATTGGATGGGAGAACCCATTAACTCACAAATTCCATTTCTCTAATTGTAAGACTTTATGATGTGAAACTCATAAAAGGTTTTTTTAATCTTTATTTATTGATGGAAAATGTGTTCTAATTTAATCATCAAACTTCTTCTTCTTCTTTTTGCAAGTAATTACCAAACTTCTAAACCTTGAAAATATACCAAAATGATATATGCACACAGCAAGTGGTGCATGCTATAGCATATAGCTATAATATATTAATATTCAAGTTTAGCTATGGCTCTGCCTTGCAGAATTTGATTACCTGGATTCTATATCTTGACCTACTTTTTGAACTTGGTCTACGCTCCTGGTTTTGAACTTTTGGTTCTCTTTGAGATACAAAATGATTAAGAATATGTAAAAACTTGATTGACTAGGTAGCTAGATGGTAAGTACTATATACTGCGAGTCTGATATGCTTATAAAAAAGGTGCATGTCTATCTTATTATTAGAAATATGATGAAAGGAGAGTAATGATTTTAATTTATCGGTGACCGATGCAGAGAAAATTTGTAAGGCATATAAAAGATGCATGAAAGTGACATCATCATTATCGATAGAATTCAATTGGTCATAGGACAAGACATGCATGGCAGCAAGAAAATAATAGACAGCAATGATCTTGTGGAGGAAATAACGAGAAAATCGTACAAAATGGACAATATATATTCCCAGTCAGCGGAAAATTACAGAGCATTTGGTGGAGACAGAAGTGATATTTTTTGCTGAACAAATAATTATATTGTTGCAAAACACAGACCTCCCTGATAAGGCAGTGTCAGTATATATATAGGTGGTTCTGATGCACATGTCGAAAGATGAAATGTATGTTTTTAACGCTAATTGTTGTTTTGTTAAGAACGGTGAAGTGGTATAATTCACTAATTCAAGTGGGCTATGTATGTGTACTGAAAGGTAACAAGACTTGAGAATGATCCATGACACCTTGTGACTAGTGAGTTCACGGACTAGGGACCATTACCTTATGAGACAAACAGTACTATTGTGTGATTCATGGGCCATATATTCCACCATTATTTGCAACCTGTCTGCATTATTATCTTCACTTTTTAATTAAATATTAATTAATTACGCACTAATTATGTCAAATGGATAATAATAATAAAAATAATTGCATAAAATCTCATAATTAACTTCTTTCAAGTTTACAGCATTGCACGTGTGTTCTCTGTCTCAGACACACAGATAATAAAACATCCAAGCTTACGAAGTTAGGCACACGGTTTGATACTCGTATTGTCTTGTTTACAGCTTTGTCTTGTCACTGTTAATTTGTAATATTCTGTTCTTATTGTAGGTTTCCAAATTTTTTTATCGTGAGGTTGAATTATTAGTCCAGTCTTGTAGTCCTTAAATATCTTCGCCTATAATACGAAGGCGCGTGACAAAAAAGTTTGGAAGGACAGAAAGATTTGGGGAATATATGGTGGTAAGATTTGTGGAAGAAGGATGAATATGAGTATGAATATATATATATATATATATATAATATTGAGTGTGAAGAACAGAAGAAACTCGTCTCATTACATTATTGTACTCCCAGGGATGTCTCATTATAGCTGGTAAAGTAGGAGATGTACTCGGGTGATACCAAAATCGGTTGGCCCACAAATTTTATTTGGAAGAGTAAAATATATATGTCTATTTTTATACAAATATCATTTTAATACAATTTATTGCATTCATGTTTGAGACATTATGAATATTAATCATAAGTATATTATTTAGCGGATATGCAAACATTAATTCATCATGCTGCTGTAGACTAACCCATTTTTGATTCAATTTTACGTGTAACTATGTGATTTATTTATATTCAATAAGGCATAATTGGGGTAGCTCTTTCAAAAAGAGGTTTTTGCATTCACATACACTTTGAACTTGAAACCATCTATAAGAGAATTTTTAGTAAAGGAGGCTGTAAAGAGCATGTGGTGTTACAATTTAAAATCTCCTTTACAGAGATTCAAACAAAATTCATATTATATATTTACTTCGTAAACCATAAATCACATCGAAAAATTAATCCAACCAAACCCAAAAATGGGTCCAATTAATAAGCTGAATGAGCTCCAGCCATAAAGAGAAGCCAGACAGTGATTGTCTGATTGAGGACCATGGATTGGCCAAAAACAAATCAAGGACCGTAGATTCACACTTTCACTTTTCACTCAACAAATGATCATTATCAATGCTCACATTTCACCAACCAGTCGTATATATATGAATTGCCTCCTTCCCCAGATCTCACTTGTGGTCCTTCATTACCTATTCAGCACATATCTTTGTAAAACTCTTGAATTGTGATTATTATATTAAAGCCTCTCTTGATGATTCACTGAATAAAATAAAGGTAAAGCACATCATCCAACACACGATGTTATTTTTCAGTTACATTCAACATTTAAATATTATTTCTGGTACATTCAATACGCTAATGTTGTTTTCATAGTCCATCTAACACCACCTGACATTATTTTCTAGTTATACAAAAAGTACTTTTGGCTTGTTTGGATAGCCCGTTTGGACACTCAAAAAACCATTCCTGCGCTTACCGAGATAAAACTCCTCTCATATATTTACCTCGGAATCTAAGTTCGTTCTCCCAACGGGCTATCCAAATAAGTCCTTTATTAGTCTTAATTATGGTTTAAAATGCTGGATACATTATAAGCAATTCAAGAGTAGTATTAGGATGTTGGATGTTAATTATATTACTCATGGAATGATATAACGTGGTTTGTATGGTTATATCAAATTGATCGATTCAATTAAAATGATCTTATGATGTATAATCAACAAACATCTTCATGCTCAATCAACTTGAGCGTAGAGGTTCTCCATTGATGCACCAATTTATTTTAACGGTAATTGTTATAAAACTAAAACGCACTCAATAGTTGAGGAGGGTTGAAGTAGCTGTTTGAATAATCGTTGGAAGAATAACCATTGATCATAATGCATTTTAAAAAATGATTTTTGTCCATAATTCATTTTGACATAATGCATTTACGTTTGGATAAACGTTGTATTCAGAATGCATTTTGGTATAATGCATTCTGCAAAAAAAGTATTTTTTTTCTGAATATATTTTGAAAGAAGAAATTATCAAACATTGGAGTTTGCAAATGAAATATTATCAAACATTGGCAGACTTACTATCTATAATGCCAATGGCCTATTATAGGCTTATCTGGGCCTTGCGAACCAAATTGAGATTGATAAAAATATTAAGGCCCAACCCCATATCCAAATTAAATATTACCTATTTTTCCAAAAAAAAATTTAGTTAAGGTATATCCCTAGTTGATCCAACCATGGTTTGATTAATTTTTGTGAATTGTGACCCACTGTTTGGAATAAAATCCTTAATTTCAAATGTTACATGCTATTCGCATCATATACAAGCCTCAATTTTTCTTCCTCTTTCTTCGTATCCATATTTTCATGTTTAACGATGTAGAATTCGAAGTAGTAGTAGTAATAATAACAATAATATCAATTGTTTATGGCTTGTGAATAATATATTTTGTCACACATTTTATATTTTACAAAGATATATATATATCTTATGTCATTAATTCACCGAACTATGTATATTATGCATGAACTTGTCCCAGTCAGTGTTGGCAGTTTTTAATTATCACAATTTTTTTGAGGGGTTGGGGGCAAGAGACAAGGCAGCGTTGAACTGTCATAAACTAATTGAATGTAACGAAGACGCGTGGGTAGTGCGAACTCAGGATCCTGATTCAGGAATGTAATTATTTTTTGAAAAGATAAAGTGATATTTATTCTTAATTTTTTAAAAAAAATTTAAGCAAAAAATTAATATATTCAAAATTAACAAGTGACTCGATGCAAAATAAATCACATAATATTGATATATACCTATCTAAAAGTCAGTGGATGCGGCTGAACACATAGGTCCGCGGTTGCACGTGGGTCTGCCCCACCCCCCAATCTGGTTAATTTCAGCTGTAACATTAATTTGTCCCTCTGGGTAGGTAGCCTCCACCGTAATATGAAGCTAATACAAAATAATTGGCACGCTCACTGGCTCGTGTGCATGCACAGTGATATCAATGAGTTAACTGAATTTTCTTGATTATGATAAAGTAGGCGATACTAATAGTTACTTATGTTTTTCTATTAAAGAGAGTAGGGTCCGGATAGAATTGATTAATTGACCTAATTGCCCTCAATTAATGAAGTGATTGCGATTATTTAAGCGTTTCACCTTGAGAAGAGAAAACCGGTGGACGT
>JANTPZ010150367.1:0-28414 GCA_025593235.1 Vachellia pachyceras
TGCCAGCGTCTTCGAGACGTGGTGTAGGATACGATACTGCAGGCCAGTATCTTCTTTAGCATATTCCATGATCAGAGTTCGAAATTGAAAACCCCTGATTTATGCTTCTCCTTCAACGAACTCCACCGTGGCTTTATTGGCTACCGCTCACTCCCCTAGCTTCTGCCGAGAAGCTGCTTCTCTCAGCGAAGCCCTTTTGCGAAGCCGTTGTGCCAAACGATCGAGATTATCCCAATCGTGATTTTGGGCAAAAAAAGTCGCTTTTGGCTGGCTGGCCGCTGTGCCAAACACAGCCTTTAGCTGTGGAAAGCTTAATTGTCAGTGTTGCAACAGGAGTGCTTCTTCATCATTTAATTGGAAAGAAGTTAGAAGCACCATTGCCATATGTGTGTAGCCAGAGTGATGCACTTGAATGAGACTTTAAGATCCCTGAATGCAAATATTGATTTTGTTTGTGCTCTCTCTGAGTTTCTACGGGTGAAGCCTTGTTTATTTCTTTGATCATGTAATGCGTAGCTTGTTATCTCATTGATAATGTTTTCTGTTTCATGCATAATTTTATAGGGAGAATTGTGTCCAAGGACCAAATTCATTAATCTTTTTTTTAAGGATCATTAATAATAACCTCATTTTCCATTTGTAAATTTGTGTCTTTTAGTGGTGAATGTTGTTAAATATCTTTTTAGTGGTAAATTTGCGTTATTTGAATGATAAGTACGTATAGTGCAACTAATAGATCTGTGTTGTATAATGGTGAATTTGATGATTTTCTTAATAACTAATTGTTTAGTTTAGTCCTTCAGCATTCTTATCCCTTTAAAATTAAAGTTAGTTTATAGTTATGAATGCCTTTTCACTGAAACCATGAAACCATAGTTTACACTTACATGCATAGGATAATCTGTTTTAATTTAGTTCTTCGTTCACTTCATAGGGGAAAATATAGTTACAACTTTCACCCTCAAAAAGTTATTTTATGACTATGACTGTCACTGAAAACTAGAAAAGAAAGCGTTGCTTAAAACGACACAATGTTTAGCTTCAGTTTATTAGAACTTTCAATACTTGACATCGCACAGGGTATAGCAGTTCAGGATCAGCACAGCACTGCGTCTCTTCATAGGGTGTCTAATTATATAGTTTGATTATAGTGCTTTGAGCTTGTGCCTGCATTTTTTTGGTTAAAAACATGCTTCTTCTTATTGAAGTCAATTTTGTTCAAAGCATTGTCGGACATTTAAATGCAAACACATCTCCTATAAGGGATTTAAACTTTAGTTCACCTTATTGTGAGGGATTAATCCCTTCACTTGCGCTTATATGTTAAATACTTGTAAGTTATTGTGGTCCACTGTTGGGGTTGCGATTGGATAGTAGAAGCATGTATTGCCCGAAAAGTATTACAGAAATGTTGGTTCCTAAATAAAGGGAACATCAGGGAACCATAAAGGAATCAAAAGGAGAATTAGGGGTTTCAAGCCTTCCACATGGCATAACTCTGTTAGAAGATTAGTAAGACAAGTTTCTATTCATGTGGTAAAAATTATCAGTAGCATGTTACTTTTCCAGATGAAGTGGACCCCACATCTCTGACCAACTTGGGATATTTCTTGTAAGGCTTCAGGACCACTTCTTTAGCGCCCCATATTTCAGTCATAACCAGAAAATAGAGAGAACATGACAAAATGGAGAGAGGAAGAGAGAAGAACAAGAGGAAGTGAAGAAACAAGGAAGATGAGCAAGAAATTGATAAGTTTTAGTGTCAAACCTTCCATTCTTGCTAGTTTATTGAGTTAATACAACCTCTAATCTTGCAATCCCTTTCTGATTAGTGTTTATGAAGAGAAGAGAGAAGACTTAGAGATCAAGAAGAGAGAGAAAGTGAGCAATCTCTCATTCGGAAGAGGTAAGTCTTAAATCAAGTTTTATTACGATTATTGTAGTTGTTAATTATGGCTCTTGTTAAAGTTGTTGTGATTTTGGGATGCATGAACCTAATGTTGTTATTGTTGTTGTGATTTTGGGATGCACGAGCCTAAGGGGAGGTTTTGCCCAAATTTCTAAAATTATGAAGGAGAATGATTTAAGGTTAGATCATGGGTTAAAGAGGGGATTAGAGATGGAATTATGATAGTTTGTGAAATGGAATCATGAAAAAGCAATTCTTTTTCCATGGTGAATTTCGGTCTAGATAGGACGGCAAGAGGGAGTTGGAATTTGATAAATTTAATGCTTTCAAATAGTTTTAAATGAAAAATTGTGAAGGTACAAATGAGAAATCAAATTTGGAAGCATTAGAGACTAAGATTGAAATTTTGTGCAATAACCTTTCTATATTGTTGTTTTGAGTAGTTGAGAGGGCAGGAGGTTTTTTTTGATATATTTGAACTTACAAATGGAGTCTACATGCAAAATCGTAGGGGAGAAGCATGTTAGATTAATTTTTAAACTTGTAAATCTAAAAGTGCAAATCAAGTAAGAGTAGTTAGAAGATATAATGGTTTCAATGGCTTTAATGAGTTCATTAATTTATATGTGAAGTATATTTAGGACCATTGAACATTTGGTAATGAAGTTTCTAGTATGAAATGAAAGAGAAACAAAGAAAGCAATTGGGAGATAATAAAGTGCCAAGTTAGCAAACGTTACTATAACCTTTATGCTTGGCTATACATACATGAATTAACATGTTTGTATGGTTATATATCATGTGAAATCATGTATTTTTATGTAGGACAACACCAATCATATAGGACAGCACCAGCCTATGGGTTTAATTAGAAGAAATAAGGTGAGGGAATTACAAGGGAGAATCATTATTTAAGAAAAGCGATCATGTTATTATTGTTCCATATGACATTTATGATCATTGTGATATATTTATTATGATGTATTGATATTGAAATATATATATATATATATATTGTGAAATGTTAATAGATATGATTATTTAAACTGTTTGGAAAATTGAATATATTTATAAAATTATTTTTATATGCAATTAATTCTTTATCTCATTGACACTTGTTGGTGTGCCTTTTAAGTTGGATTGCTGGTTGCTAATACTTTTGTCTCACCCTGTTGTTATTAACATTTTTTAGGTGATAGCTCTCGTGCTAAGACTTCTTGGAAGGTTTCAGAGGCTTAAATTGTGCTATAATTGTTGGATAATCTCCTCTTTTGTTATATGTGATGTATTGATGTATATTGTCACTATTATAGGGCCTTGATTTTGTTCTACTCTTAATTGAGACATTTGGACTTGTATTTTTTATGAATTACTATTAGAAGCCAAGAGGCCCATCATTGATACTATTATAATATTTTGATGGATCCATTGCTGATTTGTGATTAATTATTTGGAGGAATTTGTTGCGTGATGGACAATTTGGTATTGAGCCATGAATTTGATATTGGCATGGAATTTGAAAGTTTTAGTTCAATCAATTTGATATTAATAATTGTTCTTTATCATGTGAAATGTTTTTTCTTGCTAGTTAACTTATATTATAAATTAAGAATTTTTATGACCACAGTTAATTATTAAAATGTCGTTTATTAAGTTAAATAACTGGTTAAGAAAGGTTGAACATACATGCATCTATACGATGTTTGGAAGGAAATCAACTTTCTAAATAATTATTATGATTCATTTTTTTTTGGGTATTTTTAAGCATATGCATTCTTAACAAGCTGACAATCTTATCTCACTTTATCAAATAAATCAATCTTCAAGTGTAATAGTATCTTAGTATTAAAATACCGTCTCTTATATAGTTAATGGTTTATTAATTTTCTTTTTTTGAATGTTCACACGCCTATAATTCTAGGCTGTCATACATTGTACGCAGAACCATAATGACATACATGCACCCACATATTATGGGGATGTTTGGAAGGAAATTTTAAACTTTCTGAAAAGTATTATGATTATATGTATTCTTTATATCCTCCTAATTTTATTGAAAGTAGTTTTATTCAAAATATTACCATGTTTATGCGTTGACACATAAAACATAATATTGTGAGGCATTTCTTTTGTTTTACTTTTGTTCTCATAATCCATAAATCCATGACAAGTAGTTTACAATATCACACATTTTAAAAAAACTTAATGTAAATGAACTTGTTACATTGACACAAATAAATTTCATTCATTAGATAGTGAAACTGAGTTGCACTAAGTTACTCCATCACCAAACACGCCTGAAGCCGTAACGTTCACGAAGGTCATTAAAGTCAACATGCCTTAAATTTCGCCTTCCCGCCCTCCTTACAAAATCTTCAAAATTCAGCGCCTTCTATAAATGCCATCTTTCTTGCGTCCCCCACTTCCCTTATACATACACCATTTACATAAGGATCCTTCTCTCCCGGTGTCGTGGCCACAGCACAATCCTGCTTCTCTCATCCGCCGCGATCTACCCTACGGGGCTGCATCATCAATGCCGAGCAAGCGCGGAACAGAGTCCAACGCTGGTTCTGCTTCAGCCTCTGGGAAGAAGCTCAAGAGGACAGAGGAATTGAAGCGTGAGGTAGACGAGCTACCTCTTTCTTCAAAGACGTGTATTGCTGCTGATGAGCCTACTTGTATGTTTCTCGGAGAACCAGTTCCCGACCAGGAAGCAAGGCAACGCTGGCCCCACCGGTACCAGGGCAAGGGCAAGGTATATTTTCCCTGTAAAGTTCCCAAATTTAAACTGTAAGGTATTTTCATTTTCATGAAACTGATAATTTGTTTCAAAGAATTCTTTTTTCGGACTGACCATTATGAGTTGAAAACTTCATTTTCCGTATCCTTCACTCTGCTTCACCTGTAGAAAAAGGGGAAAAACTGTTTTCAGCGTCAACGCAAGCAGCTCTCAGGAAGCAAGATTCAGCATACAAAAACGAACTGTTTTCAGTACCAAGGCTTTATCTCAATCTCCATTACTCTTCAATTTAGGATATATGTTCAATCTATTCCCCCTTCCGCTTGATTTTATCACATAATTAATAAATGATTTTAGCTGGATATCTGTTATATTGAACCGGTACAATTGACCTCCAAAGAGAACTCAGCATTGGATATATAGAGATTTCTAAGACTTTAACTGTCCACTATCTGCCTTATTAGGGATTTGGCTATTGTCCTGCAAGCGACGCTCAAGGTCTCCCTATTTGGCTTATGCTGTATGAGCGCACATATGTGCTGTATCATTTTTTGTTGCTGTTGTTGTTGGTGTTGTTGTTCTCATCCTTTCCATTTCTTTCTTGTTTTCATTTGGGGTTTCCGATGGATGGGTGTTATGTCATTGTGGGCATAAATGGACCGAATGGATTTTTTTTTGCCATATCACGTGGTGGTGGTTTTATGAAGAAGTACGCCAGTGTTGAAAAAATTACTCGAGTGTCGTTTGAAATCCATTCTATCAAAATTGAAACTTTGAAAATAGTATTTGAGTGCAAAATAGATTACTCAAGTGTTCATTGTAACACTCTTACGAGTGCCCGAGTTCTACCGGAAGTATTGGAGTTAAAAAGAGTTTTAATTCCAATAATACTCGAGCGTGAGAGTGTGCTTAAGAAATCACTTGAGCATTACTCGAGTGTTTGTCAATACTCTCAGCAATATTTGAGTACTACTGAAAATGTTGTAGTGTAAATAATGAATATTTTTGTTTATACTCGAGCGCATATGGAAGTATTGTGAAAATATTATTGATACTCGAATATTATACCATACTCAAGTGCTTGTAAGTCTTTTTAATGCTAATACTTCCATTCATACTTGAGAACTCGTGAAAGTATTCCAAAATTACTTTGATATTCAAGTATTGTTGGTCATACTCAAGTGTTGTATGGTTCTGGACATTTTAACTTTCATTCATACTTAAGAGCATTTGAGATTATGCTTATTTAAGGTCAATACTCAAGTATTGATCCTCATACTTGAATATTGTGATGTATACTCTTTTCCATATTCGAATGTGCTGAAAGTATTGTGTAAAAACTCCATTCTGAGGCTAATACTCAAGTATTGTGATGAATACTCTTCTCCATACTCGAGTGTGTTTGAAAGTATTGTGTAAAAACTTCATTTTGAGGCCGATACTCGAGTATTGAAGCTTGCACTCAAGTATAACTCATGAATTGAACTTGTATTAGGTCAAGTTTCAGATTTCAGCATATAGCTCAACTTACAATGACTATAACTCTCTCAATTCAACTCCAAACTTTACAAATAATATACCCTTGGAAAGCTCTTTAAGTCTATTATAGGCAGAAAGATATAATAGGCAAAAAGATATAATAGCCACATTAAACAAAGGTCAGTGATGAAGCTTTCAATCTGACCATCATGTTTAGAAATTTATATCTCCTTCACTGGAGATGGCTCTTATTGGCTCGTATTGCCATGTCATCTACTTCCAGCATAAGAAAATTTAACTCCTATTGATCTTTTGGCATATATATTGATTCATGACCTTTTTCTTGAATTTAACTGTTTTTATGAAACAGCAAGTATCGTGTTGGGGGAGGGGGCAGAACACCAATGTATACCTAGAGAGGATAAAAGTTGTAAAGGAACTCAACTTCAAGCCTACCCCCTATCAATAATCCTATATCCCATACAACTTCAACTTCACCGACTTCTAAATTCAGAGCATCTCAATTTACAACAAATACTTGGTTTATGTGTGCATTGTGAATTGTATAAGGTTTTTTGTGTAATTTTGGTGGACGTAGATCTCTTATGATGAAGTAGTTAAGTCTGCCTATTGAGCAAAACACAAAGCTATTTGCTGGGGTTTTAATGCAGAAGATGAAATTTGAGTTTGTTTCAAAACAATTATATGCAATCTATCTTTATATATAGATTCTTAGATGAATTTCCCTGATGAATCTTTAGTCTCCACTACTATCAACTTTAAATTGAATATAATTCTTATTTTCATTTTCAGAAAAAGAGGCAATCTGCTGGATCAAATGCAAACAAGTGAGTTAACGTTGGATTGTATACTTGTAGACGTTGATTTGCCTATTTTGGGATGACATCCATCATTGAGTGGAATTCCTTTTTATTGTTAACGTATACAAATTTGTTGTAATATTCTGATGATGTTTTGACTTACATCTTATTTGTAGTAATGATGACGAGGAGGTTATTCAAGCTCAACGACACTATACACAAGCAGAAGTAGATGATTGTACCGATTACAAGCTTAATGATGATGCTCATGTGAAAGTGAGTTAAAATAAAAACCATCCATTTTATAAACTTTTGTTAGGTAGAGTATTTTGTGAATATGCCCCACATGGCTTAAAAAGTTTGATTCTAACCATCTTTGGTTAGGGATTGTATATCGTAGTGGCTACTTTTTTGGTTCAACAAACTTAGGAGTTTGATAAGTTGTTCCAACTCCAAGGCCGGATTCATTGCAATTAATGAATGCTTATTAGCAAAGGATCGTTACTATGAGTGGATCCAAAGATTGCTAGTCAATGTAAAGTTAATTTTTCCAATCGAGCTTGTACAACACCACCATAGAGTCAGTTATATGGATTGCATTACGTCATTGAGCTCTATCAACAACCAACTCTTTAGTTGCACCGTTCACCATAAAGTCAACCAATCTAGCTTATCATTGCAAAAATATTGCAAGAAGTTATCGGAAACGATCCCAACTAATCTCACATTTTTGCATCATGTCTCAATTTCTGCCTTGTTGTTGAGATGCATCATGAATCAAAATGAACATTACAATAGGATATTGTATCTGGACCTCTCAAGTCTCAACTTGATCACACATAAAAGGCAGGGGATTCTCAATAGGTTGACTTTCACATGTTTGCTTATTTTGCACAAGTAGATGTTGTGGAATTCAATGTATAATTCAACTTGTTTCCACGAGGTGTGCCTCACAGTTTTTTTTTTATGGCTAACATTTTAATGTGGTTTATACATGTTGATTGTAGGCTGAAGATGGGAAGTTGAATTATATTTGTAAAATTGTTGAAATGTTTGAAGCTGTTGATGGCTCATTGTACTTCACAGCACAGTGGTATTATAGGGCGGAAGACACTGTAAGATATATCAGAATCTAAAAGCTATTGTTATGCATGCTATTTTACTAATGCATGTTTCCTCCTACTTTTCCAGGTTATCAAGAACCTTGAATATCTTATAGATCCAAAGCGAGTTTTCTTTTCAGAAATTCGGGATGACAATCCTCTTGATTGTCTTGTTGAAAAGCTTAACATCGCTAGAGTACAACTAAATGTACACCATCAAATTGCACATTTTCTTGCTTTGTTGGTCTCTTTTCTTTTTGCTTTTGTGTGTGGTCATTCTTTTCTACTCATGTTTATTTGCAGATGGATTTGGATGCTAAGAAGAAATTGATTCCACCTTGTGATTATTATTGTGATACGCTGTATCTTTTGCCATACTCCACATTTGTTAACTTACCATCAGGTTATTGTCTTATCTATATAATTTTCTTTGTTAATGATCAATGCGGGTTGCTTCTCATAACTGGTGCATTAACTCAGAGAGTAGAGAAACTGCTAGTGAGACATCGTCAACCATATCGTCTGAGGTGGATGTGAAAGGAACATCGGAGCATAACTCTGTGCTTGAAGAAGTTTATCATGTTGAAGGACATAAAGAACAAGAGATCAAATTACTAGATTTATACTCAGGTTGTGGTGCAATGTCAACTGGTTTGTGTCTCGGTGGAGTTTTGTCTAATTTGAACCTTGTAACCGTGAGCCATCTCTTTACCAAAAAATTCACAACATAATTCATATTTTTATTGCCTTTCTTAATTTTGACTTGATATCAGCTTCTCGTTTTCAATAGAAATGGGCTGTGGACCTGAACGCATATGCTTGTCAGTGTCTAAAAATGAACCATCCTGAAACAGAGGTATCATTATTTATTTTTGTTTAATGCATGCATTTACTTATTAGCTGTAACTGATATTGTGCCATGATGTTCTTGTATGCTAACTTTTACAACCCATTACCTTGCATTTCAGGTTAGAAACGAAATGGCTGAAAATTTCTTATCATTATTGAAGGAGTGGGAGAAACTATGTAGTTATTTTTCTTTGATTAAAAGCAATGTACCACAACAGTGCGATAGTCTCTTTGGAGAAGCAGAAGAAGATGATGATGATGATGATGAAGAGGAGGATACTGATACTGAAGAAGGTGAAAGTGATAAAGAGGAAGGGGAAATATTTGAAGTTTCAAAAGTGCTTGCTATATGCTATGGTGATCCAAATAACAAAAAGGCGCTGGGTTTATACTTTAAAGTATGTTAACCTTATATTTTTGTTATTCAATTGATTAAATCCATGTTCCCCTATTTTCATTGAGCCTGTTGGCAACTCATTTTCCAGGTCAGGAATCCATTCCTGGGGGAGAAATACATTTTGGGGAGAGAAGGGATGTTTGGCAACTGATTTTGGGAAAATGCTTTCTGGGGGCTACAATGCATTCTGGCCCTTAGAATGCATTCTAGGGAGAAGGAGAAAAAGGTTCCTTCTACCCAGAATGCATTCTAGGTCACGATCTAAAAATTTAAAGTCACGACTTGGGATACTTTAGATCGTGATCTAGACGCGGAAATTCTAAGTCGCGGGTTGTTACACTCAAAGTCTTGACCTATATATATTAAGTTGTGATTTTGGACATTATAACTATTTTTTATCATTTTATTTTTTCAATAATTTTATCAAAATATATAATAAAAAAGATATATGTATTTTTTAATGAGATTCATTTTTTTCACTTTCCACCAAAAGTTACTTTTACAATGTTTATCCAAACAAGTTTTCATTTTTCAAAATGCATTTCAGACAAAAGTCATTTTTCAAAATGCATTCTGGCCAAAAGTTATTCTCCCAACGGTTTCCCAAACGAGCCTATTCTCTTTTACTATAGAAGTTGAAAATATATTTTTGTTGCTATTTTGTATATGTTCTTATAGGTCAGCTGGAAGGGTTATGGTTCTGACGAAGACACTTGGGAGCCAGTTGAGGGTCTAAGGTAGGAGAAAATATGAATGATCTTAAAATTTGTCATATGCTGTATGTATATTCATCTAAATGTATGCAGTGCACATTGCAACTTAATTCAGTAAAATAATTTAGTCCAAATTTGAAGGCATCTGATATGTATGGTTGGATTGAATCGGTGGAATCCCACTCCTATCCATGCAAATTTGAATTTAGCTAACTGGAACTTATAAATCGGTGCATCTTATAGGATGATGAGTTGAACTCAAGATGACCGCTTTATGTGTTGATGCACTTTTGTTTAAATAAGTGATTTAAGCTGGCTTAATGAAGTCTGACTTTTAGACAAGCCTGGCGATGCCACATTGGGAATATTTTGGTATAAAGGGTTGTATCTTGTTTTTTTCCTAGTACTTCCATTGTTTAGATATCGATTCGAACTTCACGTATTTAAGTATTGGTTTTACAACAGTAATTGCAAGAAAACTGTGAAGGAATTCGTCATTGAAGGCTTCAACAAGAAGATCCTACCTTTGCCAGTAAGTTTGGCCTGAATTATACAAACTAAAAGCTGATGTTATTCCTTTTTCAGTCTTTGACTTCTCTAACGTCACATTTGATATTTAGGGAGATGTTGATGTTGTATGTGGTGGACCTCCATGCCAAGGCATTAGCGGTTTTAACCGCTTCCGGAACAAAGAAAGCCCTTTGAGTGATGAAAAGAATAAGCAACTTGTTGTATTCATGGACATTGTAGAATACTTGAAACCCAAGTTTGTATTGATGGAAAACGTCGTCGACCTTGTAAAGTTTTCTAATGGATTTCTTGGGAGGTATGCGTTGGGTCGGTTGCTTCAGATGAATTATCAAAGTCGTATGGGAATCATGGCTGCCGGCGCATACGGTCTCCCCCAGTTTCGCCTTCGCGTTTTTCTTTGGGGGGCCCGTCCTTCTGAGGTACATTAGTACATTTGTGTGTTTTTTGTCTTGAAGTTAACGCTAATTGCTGTTTGTTCACTTGCAGAAACTTCCTCAGTTTCCACTCCCAACTCATGATGTTGTAGTAAGAGGCGTCATTCCTTTAGAGTTTGAGGTAAACTATAATATCTAGGAAATTTCTTACCTTACACGGATCTGCATCTTTTGATTGTGGAGGTTTGCTGAATGACACATCATACGCAGACGAGTCTCGTTGGTCATGATGCTGGAGAAGATGTCCTGTTGCAGAAAAAGCTTTTGTTAGAAGATGCAATCTCTGATCTCCCTCCTGTATGGTTTGCCATTCTGTTTTCCGTTGCTGCTGCTTTGTAATGGCCTTTAAATAGTGGGTATGTAACTTGATGCCATTTTACAAGATTTTCAGGTTGAAAATGATGAAAGTCGTGATGAGATATCCTATAGTAGACCTCCACAGACAGAGTTTCAGCGGTTTATTAGATTAAGCAGAAGCGGTAATGATAATTTAAATGGTTAAAGCTATTTGTTTATAGATAGAATTTATGTATGTCACTTGTCTTTATGACATTTCACTCTATTGTTATATGCGCTTGCAGAAATGTTAGGTATTCCCGAAAGTTCAAAATCAGTAAAGAAGATGATATATGATCATCGTCCGCTTGAATTAAATAAGGATGACTATCAACGCGTGTGTCGGATCCCCAAAAAAAAGGTTCTTTATCTAATAGACATAATTATTTCAAGAAAAATGGTGTTAGTGCAAAATTTCACCATATTAATTTTCAGTATTGATTATTTGTTGCAACTAGGGTGCAAATTTCAGAGACTTACCAGGCGTACGTGTGCGACCAGATAACAGGGTTGAATGGGACCCTGATGTAGACCGTGTATATTTAGAATCAGGAAAACCATTGGTAATAACTAATCCTGTGTTCTTATCCATTCTTGAATTTTCCTATTATCTCATTCTACAATTCCATGATGTTTGATCTGTATCTCTATTTCGTTTCTTGAATGGTTGCCGTAGGTGCCAGATTATGCCATGTCCTTTATTAATGGTTCTTCATCCAAGTAAGTAATCCTTATGACGATTTGGATTTAGCCTTCTAATTCTTATTTTTGAATTGAACGTAGCAAACTCCTGGTTTTCAAAACACTGATGTTGAAGTCGTTTTTTGTTTATTTGTCTAGACCATTTGCAAGATTATGGTGGGATGAAACCATACCAACTGTTGTGACAAGAGCAGAGCCGCACAACCAAGTATGTTGAGAGTACAAATTGTCCAGATGTTCAAATTTATGAATACTCAGAGCATTTTTGCCTTAAGAAGGTTATAATGTGGAACTCGTTGTTTCCAATAGGCGATTCTACACCCGCTACAAGACAGGGTGCTGACAGTTCGTGAAAATGCAAGACTTCAAGGTTTCCCAGATTACTATCAACTTTATGGGCCTGTCAAAGAGAGGTAACTGTCTCATGATGATATTTAAATCTGATTAACTAACTTTTCAATAGCTTTTGCTTCCTGTTTTTAATATAAGAGTTAGAGTTTACAGATATTAAAGAAATTTGTTTAGTTATTTATAATAAATGTGTAGATTTCCATAAAATAACTACTTTAACTAATATGCATTGGAATTACCAGTGGATGGAAATTCCTAACTATAGGTAATGACTAAGAATACTTTAGGGAGAAATTACAAAGTTGAGAGACAAAATAGATTGCTGCTTTATATTTAGGTTCAAAGTAAATCTTTATATATGACTGGATGTAGCATCCAGTATTTCAAAAGTGCAACTGTCGTAGTATCATGAAAATGATGGAGAGCAAACTGTGTTGTTTTGGCATTGTTTTTAGGTACATTCAAGTTGGTAATGCAGTTGCTGTACCGGTGGCACGAGCACTTGGATTCTCTTTAGGGCTTGCATTTCAAGGATCTGCTGGTGATGACCCTCTGTTTAAATTGCCTGATAAATACCCCAAGATGAGGGAATCTGTTACTTCCGAATCTTCAGAAGATCATGTTTAGAACAAGTGCTCACCCAATGATTTCCCACAGCTTGGGAATTGATTCAGAAATGTTCATTCTTGATCATCACCAAAATTAGATGTTCTTTCCATACATCCATGTCGATTTGTTTGGCCATGATTATGTAATTTATCTTATTTGAAGATGTGCTTCAATGTGACCTAAATTGTAACTTATTCATCTTTCGTGTTTTGTTAACAAAAAATTGGTCTAGAAACATTCTTCAATGTCGTCCGTTATTATTTCACAGGACATGGTTATTATCATATTATGGATTGTTTAGTATATAAAATGAAATGAAGTAAGAATCGGATCAAGTTGGAAATGGGTGACCAAGTTTCCAATCACCTCCAATCCGATCCTAGTTGTCTCGTCATGGGCGACATGGGGTCAATTCGAGTGAGTTATCCAAGTTACTTTTTTCATTTTAAACAAATTCAGAGATGAATTTGTTGTATCAGAGAGTGAGTTGTATTGCATAAACATGATGCGTAGGAAGGTACATTTACCAAGCTTCAAAGGAATGGTGCCGTTGAAGGAGTTAGAGCAAAGGCTCAGCTCTCGCAACATTTGCAGGTCACGGTCAATAAGCTGGCCATTGAATTGAAATCAAGGGAGGTGCAACTCGGTGACCCTATTGTTGTAACAAGCAACTCCGCGCCAGTCGTAAAAAGCGGTGGGTGTGGAAGGATCCCAACCGTTGAGAGTGCTGAGAGGATCCTGAAGGACATCAGGGCTCTGATCTTGGCAATGGCAACGTTGCTTCGCTCGGCGAACGTCAGTAGTGGAGGTTTGAAGGGTGTGCAGGGGGAGAATATATTAGCAAAATGATACGATATTATAGTAAGGGGGCATATTAGTAAATAAATTGACAGCTGGATATTCATTCTGTTACAGGTAGTTAGTCAGTCAACGCCCATGTGAAGGGAGGAGCATATGCAATTGCATGCAACACTGAGAACACACGTGAATACAGACATCTTCCTCTCATCTTCTGTCCCTCTCTGTTCTCTCTTCTCTACCTACACCCTTTTTCCCTTCTTCTCTCTTCTCTCTCTCTTTCTGTTATTCTGTATTTCCTTTCAGGAGCTATCAATGGTATCAGAGCAGACCTTCCTCCCAATGGCGGACAGCACCCGATCACACGCTTTGCAAAAGGAGGTTGAAGAACGCGTAATGTCCAAAATGGATCGGCGATTTACAGCGCTATCAGCTCATTTGGAAGGGATCCAAGATCTCAGAGGACAACTAACAGAACTGCAAGGTTTTGTATGACAACTGTCCATAAGGATCGTGGATGCACCAGCAAACGATGACCGACGTCGAGAGGATGATTACTACATGCCCACTCGTTATACGAGATTGGATTTTCCTAGCTTCTCGCCTCTGACGTAGATGCGTGGGTAGCGAAATGTGAACGGTACTTCTCATTGGATGGGACACTGGAAGGGAGGAAAACTCTGTTAGCTAGCATATCGCTGGACAATGATGCCTACCGGTGGTTTCAGTATTTTGAACGAGGAAGGAACGGGAATGTACCATGGGCAGTGTTTGTGGAGGCTATTCGTAACCGTTTTGGTCCCTTGAACGAAGATTCGATGGAAGAGTTGATGCAACTAAGGCAGACAGGGAATCTGGTAGAGTATCAGCGAGCATTCGACAACCTTATGTGTAAGATTGATCTACCTGAGTCGAAGAGGATGAGCTGCTTCATTGGGGGGCTGAAACCTGAGGTTGTTGTTGGAGTAAAACTGCTGCAGCCACAGACATTGTTTGAAGCGTCGAAGCTGGCTCGACTTCAAGTAGCCAACATGGAATCTCTACATCATATATAAGGGACATCATCCACTGGCAGAATGGGGTCGAGTTTCTCGAAGGGCCTACTACCCAACCACTTCTCAAGATCGAACCTCTTTTCTAGCAAGGACAAGGCAACGACGATGGAGCATAGGAAACCATTGGCCCCTCCGGTTCCTAATCCCAGGGGAATACTCGGGCGACCCAACCTTGTCTTCAAGCACAAGCTATCACCCGAAGAGCTTGAGGAATGTCGTACCAAGAATCTTTGTTACTATTGCCGTGAGAAATACACCCCTGGGCATGACTGCAATAGTAAGAAAAGAATGCAAGTGTTTATGATGGAGGTGCTAGACGACGCTGATGCTGATAATGAAGAACAACACTCGGGGATATCAGACAAATTAGAGGAAGAACGCACAATGAGCGATACTCCCTCAATTATTTCTCTTAACGCTATGCAAGGTGAATCAGGAATCAACACCTTACGCGTGGTAGGGCGAGTCGGGAGGCGTGTTATACACCTCCTAGTAGACACAGGGAGCACTCATAATTTTTTTGGATGTATCTGTGGCTAGAGAGGCTAATGTGGAAACTCAATCCATCACCCCTCTGAGGATTGCAGTGGCTGGGGGCAGCTCACTTTGGGTACATGAACAATGTAAGCGCCTTACATGGACATCTCACGGGGTGCAATTCCAGACTCAAGTTTATTTACTTCCCTTGGCTGGCTGTGATATGGTTATTGGCATGCAATGGTTGCGAGACTTAGGCATCATCCAGCTCGACTGTCGAAAACTGAGTATGAGGTTAGGTTGGAAGGGGCTACCTGTGACCTTCACTGCGGCAACTGTGAGCAAAAATAGACTCATACCTGAAACTAGAATGATGAAGCTACTAAATAAGCACCCTGATATGCTCTGTTTTCATATTTTCCCTGTGGCCCCAAGGGAACCCGAGCTGCTCCAAGCTGCAGTTCACTTCCCATTACCTACGGTGATTGCAGAGCTAATACATAACTATGAGAAGCTTTTTAGGAAGCCACAGGCCTTACCACCAACCAGGGGAGATCATGACCATAAGATCATATTAAGGGAAGGAACGGACCCCATCAAGATTTGCCCATACCGATACCCCGCAGGTTAGAAGGATGTCATTGATGGCATGATTCATGAGATGCTGCAGCAAGGCACTATTCAGCATAGTACCTCCCCCTTTGCCTCGCCAGTGGTATTGGTCAAGAAAAAGGATGACAGTTGGCGCATGTGCGTGGACTATAGAGCCCTCAACAAGGCCACAGTGCGTGATAGCTTCCCAATCCCGTTGATTGAAGACTTGTTGGATAAGTTAGCTCGGGCCAGAGTATTTTCGAAGCTGGACCTACATTCGGGGTACCACCAGATCTGAATGAGGGAAGAAGACGTTCATAAAACTGCCTTTCAAAGCAGGGCACTATGAATACTTGGTGATGCCCTTTGGACTTACTAATGCTCCATCTACCTTCTAAGCCATTATGAATCGATTATTTGAGGGATTGTTGCGCAAATTCATGTTGGTCTTTTTCGATGATATACTGGTATACAGCCCCGACTTGGACTCACATGTGCTTCATCTCAAGGGTGTTTTTGACATCCTCTATCATAACCACTTCCTTGTGAAAAAGTCGAAGTGTGCCTTCGCTACCTCCAGTGTTGAGTATTTGGGGCATATCATATCTGAAGGGAAGGTAGCGGCTGACCAGACCAAGATAGAAATAGTGACGGCATGGCCCATACCGAGAACAATTAAGGAGCTGAGAGCTTTTTTGGGGTTGTCAGGGTATTACAGGCGTTTTGTCAGGTCATATGGTACCATCGTGAGGCCTCTCATTGAGTTGCTTAAGAAAGGGAAATTTATGTGGAATGAAGAGGCCAGCAAGGCGTTCAAGAGACTTAAGGATGCACTAGCACATGCACCGGTATTAGCACTCCCGGATGTTAGTCGACCTTTTGTGCTTGAGACTGATGCTTCCAGCACGGGAATTGGTGATGCTCTTTCTCAAGATGGACACTCTATAGCATTTGTGAGCAAGACTTTATCACCAAGGAACCAGCTGCTATCTGTCTATGACAAGGAATTGCTAGCCATTGTCCATGCAGTCTCAAGGTGGCATCAATATCTGAGCATTCAACCGTTCACCATTTTAACAGATTAACGCAGCCTCAAGTTCTTGCTCGAGCAGAGACTATCGACACCTGCCCAATATACCTGGATTACCAAGTTGATGGGGTTACAATACGAAATCAAGTATCGCAAGGGGAGTGAAAACGGGGCTGCTGATGCTTTATCCAGGGCCATGCATGGAGAGCTGTTGCAATTAACGGTATCCTCGGTATCCACTGAGTTATGGGATCATATCAAGGATCAGTGGCAGACAGATGGGGACCTACAAAAAAATATTAAGGATTTAGAAGCCAACCCTCTTTCACATCCCAAGTATTCTTGGCAAAATGGGCTGTTGCTGAGGAAACATCGCATTGTCATCGGGTCCGCGCAAACTGAATTGCAGACATTGATCTACCAGTGGCTTCATTCAGGGCCTCAAAGGGGCCATTCAGGGGGGGTAAAGGCAACCTGTCAACACATCAAGTCCATTTTCTACTGGAAGAACATGTTACAGGGGGTCAAGACATTCATTCGTAATTGTTTTGTTTGTCTCAGATGTAAATATGAAACTGTCGCTTATCCTGGCCTACTGCAACCATTGCCGATACCTGATGGAGTGTGGCAAAGCATTGCAATGGACTTCATCGAAAAGCTACCTAAATCCAAGGGGAAGGATACTATCTGGGTGATTATTGATCGGTTAAGAAAATATGCCCACTTTATAGCCTTATCTCATCCTTTTACTGCAGCAGAACTGGCGCAAGTGTTCATCGACAGTATCTACAAGCTGCACGAAACGCCGGCGAATATAATAAGTGACAGGGACCCACTGTTCACCAGCCAATTCTGGAAGGAATTTCTTCTTCGCTTAGGAATAGAGCAGCGCCTTTCGTCAGCATATCACCCCTAGAGCGATGGTCAGAGCGAAGTGCTTAACCGTTGTTTGGAGCACTATCTACATTGTCTCTGTTAGCAACGCCCTCATGAATGGGCGCAATGTCTACCACTGGCTGAGTGGTGGTACAATACCACCACCCACTCTGCAACCAAGATGACTCCCTTCAAAATTATGTATGGGCAGGCTCCAGCGTTACAGCTCCCTTACCTACCGCATGAGTCTGCGATGGAATCTATTGATCGGTCGTTTAGTGCTCGGGAGGCACTATTAGCACAACTGAAGCAACATTTGACAACAGCGGTCAACAGAATGAAGCAATTTGTAGACCAACACCGATCCGAATGTTGCTTCAAGGTGGGTGATTTTGTTTTCTTAAAGCTTCACCCCTATCGTCAAGCTTCTGTCACTCATCGAACGTCAGAGAAATTGTCCCCTCGGTATTATGGTCCGTTTAAGATCATAGCCAAGGTTGGTGAGGTAGCATACACTTTGGAGCTCCCACAAGGCAGCAGAATTCACCCTACCTTCCATGTATCATTGCTGAAGCGGTGTCCCGACTCAACGGCTCCCATGATTCCTTTACCCAATGATAGTACTGAGTTTAACGTTGCCAAAACTCCCTTTGCAGTGTTGGATCGAAGAATGGTGCAACGCCAACACAAACCTCTCACACAAGCTCTCATTCACTGGGAGGACAGCTTGCCTGAAGAAGCAACATGGGAATCATGGGAAGATATAGTCCAGCATTTTCCTCAGTTTGCAGCTGCTACACATCCTTGAGGACAAGGATGGTTTTAAGGGGGGAGTAGTGATAAGATATTATAGTAAGGGGGCATATTAGTAAATAAATTGATGGCTGGATATTCATTCTGTTACAGTTAGTTAGTCAATGAGCGCCCACGTGAAGGGAGGAGCATATGTAATTGCATGCAACACTGAGAACACACGTGAATACAAACATCTTCCTCTCATCTTCCGTCCCTCTCTGTTTTCTCTTCTCTACCTGCACCCTTTTTCCCTTCTTCTCTCTTCTCTCTCTCTTTCTGTTATTCTGTATTTCCTTTCAGGAGCTATCACAGAATCTGTGTATTTTGCTAGATTCATCAAACAAGGACGCTCACAGTACAGGATACAGACTATCTCTCTATCTCAAACAAGGAGGCTTGTTTGGTTAGCCCATTTGGGCAACCAAAATCCATTCCTGCGTTTACCGAAACAAAATCTATTCCTGCGTTTACCGAGACAAAATTCTTCTCACATATGTATCTCAGAATCTGTGTCCGTTCTTCCAACGGGCTATCCAAGTTTCATCCGTCTCCGAAGGCAGACTTTTGGGACAGTTGGATGCCACGTGGCTGGTGGGGTCCATTGACTTTTTAAACCTCATGCATTGCCAAATGTCTGGAATCAATGAGCACTGTGACTGACTGTGAGATTTGAGCAGTGACTGGATTTGAGAGGGGAAGGTAGGCTTTTTTTATGTTGGGATGGCTTGAGCATGTGTATGTACAATTTGTGTTTGGGTAATTGTTACAGTCACTAATGTTATTTATTATTTAATTTTTGAAATTTTTAAATTTAAATTGTGTGATTGTGATAATGTATGATGAGATTTATTTTTTAAATGTTTTTATTTATCAATGGTTTGATCCCTGATTTGATTCTGATCTAATACACTTCCTTATCCGATTTAGTTACGAATCTGAATTTCTGTTAATGTACCCGTTTGATAACTTAATTGAGAAATTAAACTAGAATCTAAAGGACTTTCTCCTTTGGTATGTAGAAGAGTTTTTATAGAAGTGGAAGTAGGTTAAAAGTTTGCTTAGTATGCCGAAAGAATTGAGATAAAGATTTTAATTAATATATTCATTTATAACGTGGAAAAAACCCTAGCCTCTACCCAAATCATGGCCACCTTAAAATCATTGGCCGTCTCAAAAATAACCTTTCAACCATGGTAGATCAGATCTAGAGTGAGTAGATGAAGATCTAGAGGGAGGAGAGCAAATGAGATATCGATGCTTGAGGGAAAAAAAGTTAAATGAGAGTGTCGTTCGATTAGATATCTGAGCACTCCTCTATCATCCTTCATCGTCATTGTGCTTGACGGTGTCTTCCTCTGTCACTATTGCCATGCTGCGGTCACAATTGTACATTCATTAGAGATCAAAGAGGGAGAAGAGCAAACAGAGCTCTTCAAAAACCAAACAGGGTGAAAAACCATCATTAACGTCACCCTTATCATCCGTCGTCGTTCTCCCCATCAAGATTCTTGGTGGTTTAGAGAAGGAAGAGGAAGAAGGGGGGAAAGGCAAAAGGTCAGAAGCCCAATTCCATGAAATTACATGGAATTGGGTTTTCAGGTAGGAAATATCAATTCTCAAATTTGATGGAACTTATATGGAATTAGATTTTTTTGGGTGATCTAAGGAAGATTAGATCTATAGCCCCCTGCGACTCCTTTTGGTATCCGGCGCCTTTTCCTGAGTCCCTGGCCTTCTTCCACACTGGACCAAGTAACTTGGGGCAACCGCCTAATCCGGAGCGGGGAGTCCACGAGCGCACTCCTTTAAGGTGCTTTGCACCAATAGTGGGTATCTCCTACCCTCGAATGCGCCTCCAGGATTCGAACACACATTCGCCTAAGAGGTGATGATCGCTTTGATCACTGCAACTCAACACTCGATGGTTATATGAAACTCAATTTTAACGCACCAAACAAACCCAAAAGGCCAAAACTGAGTTCAATTCCTATTTCCATTTCCTAGACACTAGCTCCAAGCTACCACTAGTGTATGGTTTTACCTATTTCTATGTTTCATTATGTAATATATAATTCATTTCTCAAATGAGAATTTTTCCTTTTTTTTAAAAAAAGCATTGTAAATGAACATTGTGTAGTTAAAAATGCGAAGAAAATTATGTTCTCAATTATACAAATATTGTAAAAATATAGTGATGGTTTTTTTAAATTATCAATAAAGCAAGTTGTCTCCATGTTTCAATAAATTAAAGGGTTGAGTTTACATTTAACATCATAAAATATTAAAGAACTAGTGTGACTCTGTAGGAGCACCGCTATATGAAATGGTTGTCAATATTTTCTAGGGGGCAATATGGACCTTTCCCATTACAGGACTCTAATTGTTGGGGTTTGAGTGGTAGACCCTTGAACTATTTGGCAGGAAGCTTGAATAAGAAGGAGGAACTTTTAATGAAAGGAAACTTTTATTTGAAACTGAAGAGCTGGAATACACTAGCTTTGTATTTCTCTCACACACTTAAGTTCCTC
Organism: Vachellia pachyceras; assembly: GCA_025593235.1. Lineage (NCBI taxonomy): Eukaryota > Viridiplantae > Streptophyta > Magnoliopsida > Fabales > Fabaceae > Vachellia > Vachellia pachyceras. Next base: position 21,131 of record JANTPZ010150367.1, read on the forward strand.
ACTTACACACACTTTGCTTTATCACTCAACTCTCTCAATTCTATCACTTCTCTCAACTTCTCTCAACACTTCTCACTTCTACTTCACACCACTCTTACTTCTCAATTCTCATTTCTACACAAACTCACCCTCAAACCACCTATTTATACTCTTCCACTCCTTAACGAACGGTGGAGATCATTTTGATCCTACGGCTTATATTTTACATCTAGAGAATTCTATACAAATCTATAATTATCCTACACATTCTATATCTTTCTATACTATTCTAGAATAGACTTTAAGCTTCTAGAACTCTCTATAAGTTTTCACATCCTTCCAGAAGCTTCCACAACGTTCCGGAGTCTTTCAAGGGCTTCCACAACATTCCAGATCTTTCCAGAGGCTTCCACTACCTTCTAGAACCTTCTAGAGGCTTCAACAACATTCTAGAATCTTCCTGAGGCTTCCACAACATTTTAGAGTATTTTAGAGCTTTCCATAATATTCTGGAATCTTCCAGAACATTCCGGAGAGAGAGTTGTTGATTATTTAATACTAATCACTCTTATTCCCCAAATTGAGAGGCCACAAGCAATGAAATACTTTAGACCCATCAGCCTATATTTGGTTTCATGTAAGATGATTACAAAAATTATTACCAATCGGGTCAAAAGCCTGTGACCGGATCTCATACTACCTTACCAATCCAACTTGATCAAAGGGAGGCATATTACAGCTAACATTATTATTGTCCAATAAGTGATTCACTCTATGAGGAAGAAGCAAGGCAGAAAAGGATGGTAAAAAGGCCTTTGACAGGCTCAAGGGGAATTTCACTGAAGATACACTCCTAGATGCTAGAGTCCAGCTCGGTGAGCTTTGCAAGACATATTATGCACTGCATTACTTCTCTTTCGATGCAAGTCTCTGTAATGGATCCCCCACAAGCTCATTTTGACAATCAAGAGTTATCAGACAGGGAGACCCCTTTTTCCCGATATCTTTGTCTTATGCATGGAGCCTGTAGCAAGTCATCCATCCAAGCTGACGTTGATTCAGGTCTCTAGGAAACTATTAAAATGGGATTTAGTTCTTTTCAGCTCTACCTCTCCTCCAGCGAGTCTTTGTCTATCCTCAGGACACTCCATAAGCCAACACAAAACTCGGATTTATTTTTCCAAAAATGTTAGAAAACAAGAAGCTGATTCTATCTGATCCCAACTATGATACGCCAAGAATGAGCAGTTACGTAAGTACCTTGAAGTGCCCCTGCTGCACTCCCGGGTCACTGAAGATACCTATCGCTATATTGTTGAACGGGTCCAATAAAAGATATCCGATTGGAAGGGCGGGTCTCTCTCATTAGCTGGCAGAATCAGTCCTCTCAATCATACCACACTATGCCATGTAAACCACAATGCTGCCCAACTCCTGCTGCCAGCATATTGAAAAAATCATTCGCAAATTCCTATGGGGACCAAATACCCACCACAGAGGAATGCCCCTTGCGCATGTGGTCTCAGGAAGCTACAAAGCCAAAAATCAAAATAGTGCCTTCCTCTCCAAACTAGCCTTCCAACTGGTTAGTGAACTTGACATTTTCTTGGTTCATGTTCTGAGAGCCAAGCACAAATGATCTTCGGCGTCGGGCTACACTTTTAACACCAAGGCTTGCTCGCACATGTGGAGAAGCATAGCTAAGGCATGGCTTGATGCTTCTCTAGGGATTAAATGGTCTCCTGGGCATAGACAGACAGTGAGTTAGTGGATGACAATTGGATAGGAGATCTTGGGCCTCTTAAGAACCTATCTTTTTCTGAAATTGATGATTCAAGCTTGAACAAACCGAGATGTGATTTTGCGCAGACTTCTTACGAACATCAAGAGAGCCAGAGGTCATCTTGCAACAGAAGCCACATGTGAGCTATGCAGAGAGGGACCCCAGGATATCAACCATATATTCTGCAAATAATGCCCGCTTACCCAGTTTGTTGGAAGCAGTTGATCCCTGGAAATGATCTGGCGAATTTCTTGGGGAATCCACTCCAAGACTGGTGGCTACTAAACATCAACCCGAGACGCTCTAATAGGAAATGGATTTTGACTTTTGAGATCCTTGCATGGAAACTCTGGATGCTCAAAATAAGCGCCTCTTGGCTAGAGAATACTTCAGACAGGAGCTCCACGAAATGCGGTAGAAAAGTAGTTTCACATAAATTGAGATAAATATGTGAATGAGATTATTTCATTTTATAAAAAAATATTGTTGAACTGCATCATAGGCTCAGCCAAACAAGATCAATATAGTTGAGCACACTTCTAAGGCCACGAGCCTCACTGTGGACGTCGATGCTAGCCAGGGATTGATCATTCTTGTATATTTTACATTGTTAATCTTTTTGTAACTCTCCCATGATTAGTTAATACGAATTGATGGCCTTTTTCACTAAAAAACACGTAATAAAATATTGTGAGTATTACTTGGTATTTTGAAATTAGAGTACTTATTACTCCTAAGAAAATGCATCAAAGGCAAAATTATATAAAAATTTATTTCAGAATACAAAGTGCTAAAAAAGTATTTTAGAATGCTAAATGTACTAAAAATTACTTTAGGATATTAAATATTAGTAAAAGATATTTTATGGTGCTAAATGCAATTTTAACTTGGATTTAACCTAATTGGAAAGTTTTTTTCCGTTGCATTTGTATTTCAAGGTGGATGGATCAATTTATATTTTTGGAACAAGAAAAATTCAAACAAGGCTAGTCAACGTGTTACTGGGAAGCCTGGGACCTATTGACATTACCAGGAAAACGTAATTCAACTTTTAGCAGATAAGGATGGAACAAGACATTGAATCTTAACCATGAACTGAGTCAAACTTGACATGGCTTAACTGTGATTTCCAACTAAAAGACATCGTAAAAAAGTTGATGATTTTGATTGAGACAATTTCATTTTGTTATCCTTGTAACCCTACTTTTAGAATCTAAACTTTGGAACGTGTCCTGAAGAGGACGTCATAGACGAAGAAGACATAGGTCTCTTACCAACCAGGGCTTTGGATTTTTTTTTGGTAAGAAGCCTTCGCATGTTGCTAGAAACAGAGTACCAAAATAGCACCATGTCGTGCCATGCCATGTCACCCCCTCTCTTCTCTGGACATGCCATCATCAACCATGGAGGAAACAAACATAGGACCTAAATAGTAAATATATACTAATACTAGTTAATGCTAAAATTTCAATCATAAGGAGATGGTGAATACAATCTTTGAATCATTAAGTATGCCCTCAGTTTAGTTTTAATCACTCAAGTTTAAAACCAATTGGTTTAACCCCTTAAGAGGTAAAATATCTAGATTTTTGTTAGAACCAATATTTTAAATAAAATAAAATTTAAATACTCAAAACAACTCATTTTGAACTTGATGAGCTAAAACTAAAATGAAAACAAATTTATGGACTAAAAATTGTATTAATTGGTTTAACCCCTTAAGAAGTAAAATGTCTAGATTTTTGTTAAAACCAATATTTTAAATAAAATAAAATTTAAATACTCAAAACAACTGATTTTGAACTTGATGAGCTAAAACTAAAATGAAAACAAATTTATGGACTAAAAATTGTATTAATTGGTTTAATCCCTTAAGAGGTAAAATGTCTAGATTTTTGTTAGAAACAATATTTTAAATAAAATAAAATTTAAATACTCAAAACAATTGATTTTGAACTTGATGACCTAAAACTAAAATGAAAACACATTTATGGACTAAAAATTGTATTAACTTTAATAGGCTTGTTTGAAATAAGGTTTCCAGAAGTCAAAGCACGTTCAACAGTGTTTTTCCGCAAAACGAGAAAATACCCTACACATATTTACCTCGATTTACATAAAAGTACATCTCTACCGTGTTTTCAAACGGGCACAACAATGATAGTGATATTGGTTGTTTTAGGGGAGGGGTTTGGTGTGGGTGTGAATCCAAGCTCTACTGATAAAGACTGAAATTCCCTGATGAGTCAGTGTGAAAGGAAAGGCATGGTGGCTAAAAAGACCCCACATTCACTCAATAACACCTGTTTGCACTTTGCATGCAGCAAGTGGGTTATCTTTTGGGGTCATCATGTAGTAACACATTCAACCTGGTCCCTACCTTGTTCCCTCCTTTTCAACCTAAATTTCCTTTTGATTTCAAACCTGCAACATAAACCCTTGATTAATTTGCCTCTTTCCTCTTTGCTTCTCTTCATTCTCTCCTTCACACTTGAATTTCAAACTTCACTTACACACTTATTGTTAATGTGAAAACAAATGACTGTTACTTTTTTAAAAATATCCTCCTTTTATCTTGGTATTGGAACCGCCCATTAATGGAAATTCCTTTAATATGTTAAAACAGTATGGATGATTTGAGGGAAAAAATTACTAACGTGTTGTCATTTCTTGTATTGAGGCCTATTATTGCATGCTTTTCAATTGTTACTAAACTTTTTAATATCTTCTTGGTAATTCCCTCATACTTTATAGCTATGGGAAGCAGATAAAAGATGGATTGAGAAGATGAGAAATTAATAAATGGTAAGAGGGGCAACATGGTGAGTGGGACCCCATTAACCAGAGAGCAATAGCCGGAGCAAAATTAGGTGGCAACATACATATCACAATGAATCCCATCTGTCTTTCTTTCTGTGTGGGTCTCCTCTTACTTGCTCTACCAAACACCATTTTCTAATCACTCCCTCAATCCTCTTACTCTAGTTTCACCTTTACCATTTGTTTTTCTTAACTCAACTAAAGATCAGATTTTGCATGCACATGGAGATGATATTATAATGATAACTAACTTTAAGGAAAACTGTTCTGCTGAAAATACATACCCTCTTTCTTTCTTTCTGTTGCCGTGATCCAATGATTGAGAGAGCAGCTTAATCCAATTGGTATACTACCCTTAGATTTTCAATATAAAAATCAGTTACCTTTTATAAAATAATTAAAAAGATAAATAAATCATTTAATTATAATATGTATTCTAAAAATACTCATGTATATTATTATTAGACTATTTATCATTTCATACGGTATGAAAACTAGTTTAAAGAAACATGATGAATATATTAGGTAATTAATTTTCTTGATCTTCCAAAAATTCAGCTACATTTTACATTCGTAATAACAAAACTGAACATTCAATCAATTGTTTCATTTGTATTTCTTTATATATATTAAAAAAAATACAAAAACAACCTGAAAAATGGTAAATGGTAGTGAGGTGAGAAATTTCATAAATGACAGACACGGAATCAATCCGAAAATGTGATTTTTGAAGTAGGAGGAAAAGGACATTATATGAGGAAAAAAATTGAAATGTCTTCAATAATTTTAAAAAAAATTTCAACCACCTCATCAGAGACCTCTTTAGCGACTAGCCACTGATCACTGGCTTTATAACCCCTCCTGATGCCTACCACCGGCCACTAACCTCTGGTGCCAAAGCTCCTTCATAAAAAGAAATTGGTAATACTTAATAAAATGTTGATAATCTCTATATAAAATCTATGAATAAGCTGAAAGTGTAGATCTTTTACTTACTAAAAGGAAGTTGATGTTATCTAATGAAATGTTGGTAATCTCTATATAAAATTTGTGAACGGGATGAAAGTATGAATTTGTTACTCAATAAAAGAAAGTTGTTAATAATTATTGAAATGTTGGTAACCCTTTAATCCCATGAATGAGCTGAAATTGTGGTTTGGTCATTTGGTAAACAAAAGTTAGTAATAGTTAATGAAAGTTTGGTTAAGACATTCTTTACATTTCATTAGCTATTACCGGATGTTATTTACCAATTGATTAAACCTAACTTCCACTCATTCACAAGCTTTATACGGGGATTCCTAATATTTGATTAGACGTTACCAATTTTCCTTTACTGAGTAACAAATCCACACTTTTAGTTCTTTACAATTTTTATATAGAAATTACCAATATTTCATTAGGTATTACTAACTTTCATTTACTAAGTAACAATCCGTACTTTCAGTTTATTCATAAATTTTATATATGAACTACCAACATTTCATTAGTTATTACCAATTTACAAAGGAGCTCTAATGCCGGATGTTGGTGGCCTGTGGCAGTTGGCGGTAAGGGATCTGATGCTGGTTTCTATGAGGTTTCCGATGGTGATGAGGTGGTTGGAAACTTTCTAAGATAGTTGAGGGTATTTTAATCTTTTGCCTTGTTCGTTCAATTTACAATCTCATTTTGTGATTAGTTCCTTATCTAACATTATAAAATCTTCTCACACTTCATTGTCATTTACCACTTTTCATGTTTTGTTGTGTCACTTTCTCGTATTTATTTTCTAAGATTTAACATATAAAAAAATTGAATTGTTTGCTAATGTCTCTTTCATATTAAACAAATGTGCAATGAATACCAAAAGACATTAGTTTTTACAGCGGAGAATCTCTCTTTCTAAGATGAGATTCCTGTAATAATTACGAGAGAAATTCAACATCATCATCACACAAATCCACATGAGAAAAGCGATACTGTTTGAGATAATCATACTGCAAGGTTCCAATAGAATAGAATCACCAAAAAAAAAGTAATAATAGTTGAGTAATTTATTATTGTATGATATTCATCTGTCCTGAAACTCTTTAGTGATTAATCACTTCCTTAAAATCCCATACTGATTATTCTCACTCACGTTGAGACACTGTAATGAGCAATTATAAGAATATGTGAATCGCTTTTTACGAGTTTTTGATCCAAACACCTTTCTATAAGTTGAAACTATAACGCATGCAAGGTTGAAGTAATTAATTAATTGGAGGAAAATCTGACGTGGCTCACAATGCGGTGCGAAGAGTGATCACATTTTAAGCATTCAAGTGCATAAATACGCTAATGTTATGTAAATTGGAAGTGATACACAAGACCCTAGATGCCGCAAATTGATAGTTTTCTCCGAATCCCATGTGTCACGGACTCTCTGGAGAACCCTAGATTTCTCTAGAGTCTCCTTGAAACCACTTGTACATACTAGGATTCTCTAGGTTTTTCTAGAGTTATCTTCACATTTCTCACATGTGTAAATATCTTAGATATTTTAGGAGAGAATTCTGGAAGGTCGATTATGGCCGTTAGATCGAATCAATCTCCACCGTCCGTTGAGGAGGTGGAAGGCTATAAATACCCCCAAGGGGTTCATTTGTAACTCATCAAGCAATTGTGAGCAATATACAAGCATTCTCCCAAGCTTCCATCTCTCAAGTTCTCTCTAAGTC
>JANTPZ010150368.1:0-14208 GCA_025593235.1 Vachellia pachyceras
TGAGAAAATATCGAGAAGAAAATTTTGCACCCAAAAGACTTGTCTATAATGAAAGAAGAGCCATTGGGAAGTGTCCATTGACCCCAGAAGAGGTAAGAGTTTTGCTTATTGCCATTTAACCAGTGTCTGGTGATTATACTTTTCATACATGTTGAGGATTATAATATAAACAATATTAGTTGGTCAACCCATAAATGTGCCTCTCATGGTAGGTTGGCCTTATTTTGCGTTCAATGGGTTTTGACAATGCTACCAAGATATATTTAGCAGCTGGTGAACTATTTGGTGGGGATCGGTTCATGAAGCCATTTCGAAGTCTGTTCCCAAACCTTGAAAACCATAGTTCCGTAGAACCCTCTGGTGAACTTGCTGAGAACACTAGAGGTTTGGCAGGGTCTGCTGTGGATTACATGGTCTGTCTTCATTCTGACATTTTTATGCCGACATATGATGGCCCTAGCAACTTTGCAAACAACCTCCTCGGACATCGGCTCTATGAGGGCTTCCGGACCACGATCAGACCTGACAGAAAAGCGCTTGCTCCTGTTTTCATTGATAGAGAGAATGGGAAAACTGCTGGCTTCGAGGAAGCTATCAAGAGAGTCATGCTTACAACAAACTTTGGTGGACCACACAAGCGTGTAACACCAGAGTCTTTCTATACAAATTCTTGGCCTGAATGCTTCTGCAAATTATCCCCTGATAACCCTGCTGACCGGTGTCCATCAAATGATAGTTAATTATTTTGAACGATCAGATGTAAAACGAAGCATTTAATTACTAAAATGCTGCGATATCTTGCTGCAGAAAGATGACAGTTGCTTCTCTACTTTAGCTGAGGTTTATATTATTCCAGTGATTAGCTGCTGTGCGCCAAGTTTGAAAAGTAATGTATTCTTATGATCAGATCCAGAATGTCTGCTTGTCTTCTTTCTTTGTTAGTCTCACAAGCTGCTTTACATGTCAAGATAATGAAATAGACATCAATACGTGATGCTGATTTGTTTATTGGTCTGAGTGTCACTTGGAACATGAAGGGAAGATCACAACTAGTTCCTCGTTTGCTAAAATGCTATCAGTGTTGCCCTTCCTTTTTTTTTTTTTTTGTAATTATGATCATTCCTCACTTTATTGTAGGAAGGTGACGAATGATGAAAGTGTGATAAGAAACACTATTATAGATTGTAATTCTTTTTTTTTTTAATGACAGTATCCCTTTCCAATTCCGTGCCAAAAATGACATGATGTGAAGTTATTCTTTAACATTATTCTTTGTCCAACCTCTTTTTCTCCATATCCGCTTCCTTTTCATTTTAGGATAAAAAAGTGAAATTTAAAAAGTAATAGGAAAAGAAGAGTTTTGAAAGATGGCGTATCTGGAACGGAAGGATATTTGTAGTTATTGTCTTCTTGTTCATATATGATCTGCATAATTTAATTCTTTCATTTCATTCATTATCCCAGGCATAATGCAATGGTGCAAATGATTTAGAAGCTCACGGTTATGATGTTTTTTTTAGCAAGGTTATGATGCTTGTGTTGAATTTAGCCAAAAAAAACTAAAGGAAATCACAATTTTTACTCGCAAAAATAAAAATACCTCGGCAATTTTTCCCCGAATTCTCATTTGTTAATTTGTAACCGACTGATAAGACAGTAGAGGGTTTTTTTACATTGGAAGTGAAAGATTAAGCAATGAAAAACATGTAAGCTCAAACTAAACGCAATGAAACCAAAATGTTTATTTCAATGTATTATTTGCTGAGGTACACCATGTGCATTATGTATAAAACACAAGTTCTCTGAATCACAATTGTACATCATGTATAAAAGAAAAGCACTTGAAAGTAGATTACTGCAACCTCTACGTTATATGTTAACAGACGAAAGTAGCAAATTACATAAAGCATTAGAGCTCCACCAGTTTGGAGAAAGAAGAAGAATGCTTAATATCTGCCAGTACTATTTTCATAATCTGCAGTTAAAAGTTAAATTAAGAATTGTTTTCCACCAAACTCAGACGAATTACAAATATCTATAAACAGGTGAGCTACTCATCAAGATGATCGGATCATATGCCTCCATAATTTGTTCTGATTCAACCATAGACACCATTTCTGGACTTGTCATGTTTCCAGCACTTGCTCTCATTCTAAACGTGTTCCTCCTTAAAATTAAAACTTCTGGGGCAAGAGGGAGAACAATCCGAGAAAATTTAACCAGTGAAAATGCAATGACATATCTTGGGAGTAAGTTCCTCTTTATTGTCACCGCAGTTCCAATCATTTTTCGTATCTGATCGTGCGTTACCGAGTTAGTTTGTTATGATCAAAATCATTAATTTCGTAAGTTGGAGATATATGAAATCAACATAAACCAACCAGGAGATAATCCAAAGTATAAATAGAATCTAGTCCCTTTAAAAACTTACTTGATGCAGCATAAAAGATTCCCCCATATTGAGCTCAACATAATCATATCCAAGTGAATTTTCTTATTCTGCTTGACATGCCAATATTTCCAAGTGATTGCCTTACTCCCCCTACAAGAAAATATCAACAGATGAAAAAAAAAATAACTATAGGGGAAGCTATCAAAATATTACATGCATCATTTTTATCAGTTACTAATAGAATGATAGTGATGGCTGGTCAGCCACCAATAACTATGCCTCATAAGTGCACACCAACAAGGAAAGAAAAGGTTAGAATTTCGGAACTTGCATGGGACAAAAAAATTCAGATTCCAATTTGAATGATGGAGAGTTGATGGCATCTACCCGGTATTTCTTCAATGTCTAGTATTGTTATGGTTATGTTAACTATGAAATTTGATTAAGACCAATAGTGTGTGTTTGGAAAGTCCGTTGGGAGAAATGAGTTTACAGATTTCGAGGTATTTTACGAATTTCAAAATGATTTTATGGATTTCGAGATAGTTTTAATGAATTTCGAGATGGTTTTTATAAATTTCAAGATGGTTTTATCTCGACTTATGTGCACTGTTTGGGAAACTGTGTTCCCAAACAAGTACATAAATTAACCACATTAGCTAAATATAGAAATGGAAATGGAAATTTCACATGATATAGTGTAAAAAACTAAAGTACTATACCTCAAAGGCTAGTATAGTGTTGACATTTGAAATATGATATTGAATTTTATTCTCATTAAAAGATGACTTTGAATTCCTATAGTATCAGCAAGGGGGAGGTAAGAATACTTTCTCAAATTGCACTCTCTTCTAGGATCAAATCTCCTGGGGCATACGGTTAGGGAACAGATTGGTAGAAGGCATAAATTAACAAAACGAAATGTAGATTTTGATACTTGCAACAGATTGGTACAAGTTGTAATATGTGAGACTAATTATCTTACTCTTTTTAAAGCAGTATGCTGAAGACTTTGTTTGATAGTGGGAATCGGAGAGGATAAGAGACCATCATTGTTAAACTTCATGCAGCTACTGAACGAAGCTGAGAGAACTGAGAAAACAAAAATGTTAAGCGCTCAGCTGCTCATCAGCTCCATGTTTTGCAGAGATTATCTTATCAGAAGTCTTTTTTCCGGGAAGCTAGAGAAAGATGATGAACTGCAGACCAACCTAACGGTTACCTTTTTTTTTTTTCCCTTTTTCCGGTGATAACTTTTTATTTTTTGGATAACACTTATTTGCTCAGTAAGTGATGCGTAACTGAACTTTAAAGTGGAAATGGAGGTGGCAGCATGGGTGTTTGTCAAACTATTAAAATCATTTTTAGAATTATTTTTATACAAATTCAAATAAAACCCTTTTTACATATTTATATTATGTAAAATCACTTTTTAAAAGTTGATCCAAACACACTTATGAAAGCATATTTAATTTAAAAGTATATTTGGTATACACATGAAACTGATATATACTTTTAATTGAAATATATATTTATAATGATAAAATATCAAGATACCTTTAACAAAAAAAAATTCCTTCTGCTCCCTGCCCACCACCAAGAAATCAAATCCAAACTCATTACTTAAGTCAATATAAATAATATATAAATTAGATCCAAGAAAATATGAGACAATAACTTAAAAAAAATGCAAACAAATAAATACGAGATGAGAGCTATTCGCCAGAGAATATGAGGATGAAGATCTCAGGTAGTGATGAGTTTAAGGAAGAGAGGGATTATTCTGAGACATAACAGAGGAAAGGATGTTAGACACTTCAATTTTGCAGTCCACACATAAATGGCATAATAGCACCTGTTTGGAAGAGCGTTTTACCTCCTCACATTCAACAGTGTTTTCTGCACATCGAGATAATATCATTCACATATTTACCTCATAAATTGTAAAAACTTCTCTATCGCTTTCCTAAGAGGGTTCATACAAATGCTTTGATTTTGGATTAAAATGTGGCAGATTTTTGCTCCATATTCTTTCCTTCAAGTCCAATTGGCCTGAAGATAATTATGTGAACTAGGGAGATGGTTCTTGAGGATTGCGAATCGGATGGGATTGAAGGAGAAAGCTATGAAATTAAACTCAGTTCTTCCACTGAATTCCTTGATCATATCCTTTACAGATATCAAGGAACTCTCATGAAGGACATTATTCCCTTTTTGCCATAGAGTGTTTGCGTAGGAGCTTGATCCCAAATAGGCATTCTCCAGAAAACATTTAGATCGATGATGAGCTTTTGTACCAAGTTCCAACTTTAGACAGTTGGGACAAAGTTCTTTTGCAGAAAGAAATGAAGTTAAAAACCCTCCACATTAATGCTCAAGAGATTCTTCTTGATCACATTCAAAGAGCAATGTATTTTCCAGAAAAATTTAGATGCTGAGCTTTTAAAATATCACGGGAAGGCAAAACTTTGTGGAGCAATTTCCAAATGAAGAGCAAATATTTAAAAGGCAAGGATATTGACCATAAGAATTTCCAGAACAGGTATATGATTCGAGGGGAAGAGATGATTTCGAGCCCAAAGTCTTCTATTAATTAATCTTTATTCACATAACTCAATCCACTTGTCACCACGTAATGCAACCAATTCAAGGTTAACATCAAATCAATCACCACTCACGATGCGGTCAACTTTGATTTAGGGTTTGTTTCAAATCCAACTTTTACAGAATTCGAAGTAAAATTTAATTTTGAAGAATATATCTTAGAAAATAACTTTTACAAATTCTAAGGTAAAACTTTAAGTTTTGAAAAGTGATTTATGTTTCGGAAGATATTGGGCAACGGCCTCCCTAAAAGTCATTTTCACTCAAGTCGAGACAAAACTCTTCTCACATATTTATTTTGAAATCTGTGATTGTTTTCCCAATGGAATTCCCAAACACACCCACTAGCTTTTATGGATTCCGAGGCAAAAAGCACGTAGAAAAAAGGAAAGAGAAAGAATGAAAAGTAGGAAACAAGAAATAAAAGAAAAATGTATGAAATATGAAAGAGAAATAAGGAAAAAGTATGATAGAGAAAAAAGAAAGAATGAAAAAAGTAGGAAAGAGGGAAGGAAAAAAGTAGAAAAGGAAAAAGAGAAAAAATTAGAAAAAAAGAAAAAAGTAGGAAACAGAAAATCTAGATCTTAAACTCATGTTTTGTAACTAAAATAGTTTTTCAAAAAAAAAATTATACTTGGACAAAATCTAGGTTTTAAGTCAAAACTTAGGTTTCACAACTAGTTTCTAAATAAACCATTAAGACTACTATTTTCTTTCTAAATTGTAGCCCTCAAAAAATTATCCAAAAATTCATTTCATATTTTTCATCTAATTTTTTTTGCCAGCGCTTCTAATTTTATATTAGTAATAGTGTCATATTCTCTTAAATTTAATGTAACTTAGGTTAGTGAATGTAATTACTTACAATGTTGCCCTTAATCTTACATTCACTGGCCAAAAAAAAAAGTTTTACTTGAACTTTAATTTTGTCTATTTATCTACAAATAATACTTTTTAGTGCCTACCATTTCAAATTTTATTTTATTAAGATGAAATTTTATAAGTTAATTTATATTTTATTTTTAATATACTCAATCTCATTTACTTTCAGTAAGGGATATTTTGTTAAAAACAAATCGTTAAACTAAAATCAAATTAGAAAAAGATGAAACATACTGTACAGAGGCGGAGGACTAAGCTCGGTTTGTTTATACAGATTCGTTGCCCCTAATCAAGATCGAAAGCATTTCTCTCCAGGCAGCTTCTTCTGCCTTGCTGTTTAGGTATAATCTTTCTCTATAATTACGCTATCTGCTCACAACCTTTGTTGAATTCACCGTAGCGGTTAAGAAATTATGTTCTGAAGTCAGATGCCTTGCAATTCTTGACAAAATTTCGGTGACGATTGGCATTGTTCATCACTGGTTAGTTATTTTATTTTTCATTCTCTCTATTATTCTAATGTATAAGATTTTGCACCCTTCCCCTTTTGTTGCCTGGGTTAAATTTATATGGGTAGTTAATGGTTTTTCTCATTTCTTCACTTCCTAAGCTGTGACTGTTACCAAGTTAACGATTTGATTTGATTATTTTGCTTCCCTTTTTGAGCGAACTGGGGGAGGAGGCATATAAAAGCTGAAATTTATTTTTATAGCGGTAGATGAGAGCTTTCCATGTTAATAAGGATTCTTCGAATTAAATGTGCCAAGAATTATGCGGATTGTCCTAATAATTTAAGACTTGTAACAGAAATATTATGCGTGCCTCAGAGATGATTGAGATAAGAGCTTTCCCTACTAATCAGAGCTTTCCTTGTTGAGAAAAGACTCTGGTTGGTTGTACTCTTTGGGGAAAAGACATATCCCAATTATTGTTTGAGTCAGTATTGCTGATATAGTTTATTATGTATTTAAAATTTCTGAAATTTCTGTTAAGTTTGCAGTGTTAACAAGTATTCAATGACCTTTGTCATTCTGCTGTAGTGTTAATGAAAGGAGCTGCAGTTGGAAAAATCTTGCACTTATATCAGATATTTGATGGGGATTAACTGAGGTTCCAAATAGCACTCAATACCAATCGTAAATCCAAAATCAAAAGTATTGGGTCGTCCAAAAATTTGCTACAGACCTATACTACCATCTGATCTTGACACTATAGAACGTTTACATGAAAAACTCTTTCCCATCAGGTGCGATCTCTTGATATTTATATCTTTTAAGTGGTCTTTGTGATGTCTGACGGGAATTGTGCTAATTTAAAAAAGGATATGGCAAATTTTAGGTATGAGTCATTATTTTTTCAAGATGTAGTGAATGGGCATGACATTGTGTCATGGGGAGCTGTGGACCGGAGTCGGCCTGAGGGCCAAAATGATGAACTCATTGGATTTGTAACAGCACGAATTGTTCTTGCAAAAGAAAGCGAGGTTGGTCCTATTACGTACAATTGTCTGCCTTTTCCTAATTGCTTGAAGCATTTTCAGAAGTTAAATTGTGAGCCATTGGTAGGACTCCAGCTGGACAGAAAAACTGAGATTTGTATGTCTTCTATTACTCCCCATCAAGCCCTTTTTTATTGAAATGTGACTTAACCCGCTCGGTGCTCGCATTCATTAAGCTGGTGGCAATATATGCCGTGTCAGAAATTGTTGATTGAAATCTTATTTAAGGTGCATTCCACGTATCATTTTATCCAAAGATAAGAAATCTAACTATAAGCGATGGATATGTACATAGAGAAACTCAGAAATATCACATTCCCATAGCATCCTAAACCTAGCCAAGCTTGGCTTAATGTTGTATGAATCTTGTGCTTTTAATTATGGATGCATATAGAAATCTCGGAATGGAATAAAAAGAGACTCAGAATCAGCCCCACTTCTATAGATCTTGGTTTTTTTTATAGGGTGGGTAACGTAACAAGTGTCCCTTCCTTGGGTATCAAAATAAATTCCTCCTTAGAGTACAAATGTTTGAAAGCTGAACTTTTCGCTGATCTTTAATTCAAGTTTTTTAAACAACAAATATTATTTATGCAGATAGTGGATATTCTTGGATATGACTCATCCAAATCAGATCAAACTTTAATTTACATTCTGACGCTGGGAGTCATGGATGCATATAGAAATCTCGGAATAGGTATGGGATTTTCTCACTGTAATTTAGTATGAGTTGTTGGTGCCTTGTGGTATAATCTGTAGCCAATTTCATCTTAATCCTCAGGTTCTTCGCTTATTCGGGAGGTCATCAAATATGCTTCGAGCATTCCAACCTGCTGTGCTGTTTACTTGCATGTAATTTCTTACAATAACCCAGCAATCTTTCTATACAAGAAGATGTCTTTCAAGCGTGTAAGAAGACTGCAAGGATTTTATTTAATCAATGGACAACACTATGATTCTTACCGATTTGTGTACTACGTGAATGGGGGCCGGTCACCTTGCTCACCGTTGTAAGTACACAATATTCATGCCTTGATTTCCTTAATCTGCCTTGATATGGAAAATGTAAAAGTTGTTGCCCCTGTTTTGTCTGTTATAAAATATTGATGTCTGCAACTGCCAAAATACAATAATCTTGCCTTCAATCTTTAGGGCTTACATGGGAATCAAAATGTCATGCATGGAGGGGGGAAAACAGATGAAAAATTTACATGTCTCTGGACCAAAAAAGTAACAGAAAGGGACTATCATTGTTGAGTAATATTAACTTGGGTATAATGGACATTGTGTATCTCATTTTCATATAAACTTGGTAATGCTTTGGAATAGGTATCAAGGAGGAAATTTCCCGAAGCCATAGATTATTGACTGGCTTTCAAAGCAGGAATTTTATATAAGGTTTATTACTATTATTGGTTCTTACAATTTAATCGAATTTTGGTTTTTGTTTCTGTAATCTCAAATTGTGATTTTTGGTCCCTTGGTTTTATAAAGACTTGGTTTGAGTTTAAAAACGGTAACTTTTAGTTAACACCGTTAAGCACATGGACTGAACCTAGAACTCGTTAAAAGTGTATGAACCAAAACCAAAACTTGTTAGAAGTATAAGGACTAGGCTCGTTTTGGTTTTGGCGCCTATACTTTTAACAAGTTTAGTATTTGGTCCCTATACTATGTTAACTTTAACCAAGTCCTTATGAGACTTTATGAACCTAAAACCACAATTTAAAGCTACATAAACCAAAACCAAAATTCAATTAAACTGTGAGAACCAACAATGACAATAATCCTTTATGCAATGATAGAGTGTATGTTATCCTGTTTGTTGTTGTTGTATCTTTTTTTTTTTTGAAAGAATTGTAATATCATATTTCACTTTTCAGGGAGTTCCTCACTGGAATAGTAAGCTGCATGAGGAATGGTTTCAAGTCAGTTGCTGCGAGGCTGTACAGGACTGAAAATCATTTTTGTATCATCAGCACATCAGAAGAAAAACATGGCAATTTAGTGTACAAGATATGACTGTGTTTGATTCCCCCCCATTGTTGGGTCTGTTTGTTGTTCCATGTATAGTCATAATAATACATCCTCATTTCATTTCCCTCTAGAAAATATCATACTGAAACGTAGAATATTGACATCTACTCATTGGACGATCATGCCATGTTAATAAAAGTGATTTTAATGTGTTCTGTTAAAAGGTGATGCTGATTCTCTGTTAAAGTGCTGCAAGCAATTAATTGCACTTGTGATCCTGCGGATCGCTCTCTTCCCCCCACCTTTAAATTGTAAACTAAGATCAAGAACTTCCAATTTAGTTTTGCTTTAACTGTAATTATTGTATTATACACAGAGCTGTTACCTACTTGATGATTCAAGAGTTTCCTTAGCCAGATATGTTTTTTGGTCTGTTCAATGTAGGTGGGTGGTATCAAATTTTGATGGACCAAAGCAAGTAAACAGGTCATAAGATCTTAAGATTTGATTCTTTGGCAATACATTTTTAATTTCTAGCTTCTAAACTGTTTTGTTAAAAACCCTTCCAAAATAAAGAAAATGCATGTAGACCCACCAATGTGATTGGGTCTCAATGAAGGGTTAATCTCTTGTAATGTGGCAAATTTGTTAGTGCAAGATTTGATCAAGAGGGGGGTGAATTGGTCACAGTAAAAATTGATTCGTAAATTGCAGAAATTAAAAACGAAATCACCGAGAATGCAGAGTAATGATGAACACAGAGATTTATCCTGGTTTGGTCATCTCTGACCTACGTCCAGTCCTCAGAGCTCCTCTGAGATTTGCAATCCACTAACAACAAATAACTCGGCTTTGCAAGCCTTTATAAAATTGGAATCACACTCCCCCTCAATATTTGTAACGAGACAGAGTCTCTTCCTCTCGGTTTCTCACAACCTTCAACCCAACAATCTCAAGGTCCCAACCTTGAGTTCCTCACAAAGAAACAGAAATGAATTACAGAAATGAAACTCTCAAAAGAGCATATATGCTAATCACTGACGCTCACAGATGATGTTGAATGAATATGACAGAGAAGACAGTAGGCGAAGGAAATGAAGAATTGATGCGTTGATCGATTGCTTGCTTCTCTTTCCCTTCATTGCTTCTATTTATAGATGAAGCTCTATGAGTGTACGTTAGATAGAGCCCAAGTGACAGTTGCTCAGTTTTGAATGAAATATCCGTTGCTGGAGCGTCGATGTTGGTGGCCTACCGTTAAAAATGCGTATTTAGCTGTCATCCTTTTTCTCATTCAAACGTTAGCGTATATTTAATTCATGTGGCAGACAAGTATATAAAACTTTGATAAAAAATTTGCCAACAAAAGGTTTTAAGCAATATATAATGTTAAAAGATAAAAACAAGATTTAATATTGAAACAGAGTACGGGCAATCTGATGTGAAAGACATGCAACTCAAGTTGAAGAAGCAAGCAACTCGAGTTACCACAACTTCCATGCTATGACTCGAGTTTTCAATTCAAGTTATGCAAAAATCAGTTATGCAACTCGAGTTATGGCATGGTGTGACTCGAGTTTTACTGAGTGAAAAAGCTCCTTTAGTCCTTCAATGTCTCGACACTCGAGTTATGCACTTTTGCAACTCGAGTTGTGATACCTTGAAGTGTAATTTGAGTTATTTAAATCTGTGACTCGAGTTATATCACATGGATTTGTCATTTTTAGGCCTGCAACTCGAGTTAAAATAATTGTGACTCGAGTTACCAATACTTAAGGTAGTAACTTGAGTTACTTTATCAATGACTCGACTTATACAACATGGATTTTGACATTTTTAGACCTGTAACTCGAGTTATAAGAATTGTGACTCGAGTTACCATTTCTTAAGGTAGTAACTCGAGTTACTTCATCAATGACTCGAGTTATACAACATAAATTACTTTGGGGAACAGACTTTGAGACCTGCAACTTGAGTTATGGCAGCAAACCTATGCAACTCGAGTTATGAAGTAATGACTCGAGTTTTACAACATAAAAAGTACCATCACTTGAAGTTGAGGACTCCAGTTGTTGCTGAAAGTTATGTGCAACTCGAGTTGTTTAACCAGTAACTCGAGTTGTACAACATGAAAATCATTTTTCAAAATTCTCAAGTTCAACTTCAAATCCTGCTATGAATCATTATTTTGTTATCATCAAAATAATGTATCAACAAAATTAATGTCCAATTTTCTATCAAAACATGTTTACATTGAGAAGTAGGAATTGAGTTGTGAAATGCTACATTAATTCTCTGTAGTGTGTATATATATATATCAATGTATGTAACGGGGGAAAAACTATAGGGATTGAATTGAATTTTACCAAATTATAGAGTAAAAACTTAAACAAGCTAAAACTATAGAGAAGACAATTAATTCTCACATTAAAAATCTAGTTTATTTGTACTTGCCACAATTGCCAATTGGGCAGCATTAGTCAATACTCAATGGCGGTCAAATGAAGACTAAAATGTAATGTCTTGCTTATAGTTTGTATGAAAAAAAAATATAAAAGATAAGGTTAATATAACTTTTAGCCTCTCAAATTAATTCTTATTTTAATTTTGGTCTCTTAAATTTTAATCCATATTTTACTATTTTTGTTTCAAACATTTGTTTCTATTATTTAAAAATTCATTAAAAATATTCTACATGATACATATGAATAGAAAATGAGTTTGGTTGAAATTATCTAGACAGTAATACATTAAAAATAGATCACTAAATATATAATTAAATAATTAAAAATAGACCCATTGAAGAAAAAAAAACTCTGGAAAAAAAAAATTCATTTTCGTCTTTTTTTTTTTTTCAAATCAACCGCAGAAACGGCGGAAGCTTGGACCACGGACCACCGATCCTCTGCCAATTAAATGCAAATTAAATGAGTAATGTACCGTCTGTCTTCATTCAATCACAGCCTCATTTCCTTCTCGTTGACTCTCTTCTTCCTTTGCAAGTTCAGAATAACCACCACCAGACGATGCTACCGGAGCAGTGGGTGCCTCCGTGCGGAAACCAATGCACCAAAAAATACGCAGCCCTTACTCAGCTTCCATGTAATCAACCGTCCTTTTCCCATTCGATCTAAATCTCCTATATTTGTTATTGTTTTTTGTGTCGTCCGCTTATTTTTCTCTATTAATTTTGGCACTTTCTGTATTTTCCTCTTTTCAAGATGTTTAATCTTGATAATGTATGCTCTGCAAGCATCATTTTCTTGATTTGTGAAACCGTGTAGCGCAGCCGATTTCATTGACTCATAACATGCTTGGTTGGTGGTTTGATAATTTGAGTACGTGAAATGGAAACAATTCTATCATGGGAATTTTTTGAGTGGTTAGTGGTTAACTGGGGGAAGTTGTTATGAAAACAGTCTCTGCCTAGAAGAGTATCGTTTCTGTACGTAGATGGGTTGCATTTTATGACGGCTTTCAATATGTTCTTATTCTGCTGGGTGAATAAGGGGATATTCTTCTTGTAACATCCCCAGAGCCCTCCCTCGTAGATATTGTCTCTGTTGCAAACAGAGCAGGGTTTTGTTTCTCTGGGTGCAACCGTAGCCACCCAGAAAATGCGTCTACGAGGGGAAGTTATCCACACCCTTATAAGGTATGCTTCGTTCTCCTTCCCAACCGATGTGGGACTTTACAATCCACCCCCCCATAGGGGCCCAGCGTCCTCGCTGGCACACCGACCGGAGGCCTGGCTTTGATACCACTTGTAACATCCCCAGAGCCCTCCCTCATAGATATTGTCCCTGTTGCAAACAGAGCAGGGTTTTGTTCCTCTGGGTGCAACCGTAGCCACCCAGAAAACGCGTCTATAAGGGGAAGGTATCCACACCCTTATAAGGCATGCTTCGTTCTCCTTCCCAACCGATGTGGGACTTTACACTTCTGAGTCTAGAGTATCTTGTTGGTTGGTTTTAACTCGAGAAAAGATAAAAAGAATGAAAAATCATTGTTTGATAATTTGAGTACGTGAAATGGAAACAATTCTATCATGGGAATTTTTTGAGTGTTTAGTGGTTAACTGGGGGAAGTTGTTATGAAAACAGTCTCTGCCTAGAAGAGTATCGTTTCTGTACGTAGATGGGTTGCATTTTATGACGGCCTTCAATATGTTCTTATTCTGCTGGGTGAATAAGGGGATATTCTTCTGAGTCTAGAGTATCTTATTGGTTGGTTTTAACTCGAGAAAAGATAAAAAGAATGAAAAATCATTGTTTGAGTTTGTTGTATATCCCAAATGACTGTTACCTTACTCGTGATAATACTTTAGGGCGAGTATTCTGCAAGAAGGGATGCAACTCAGATGAAGAGACATGGGAAGAATGTGAGACTACTTTGCTGCTTCATTACACTTTTTTTTTTTTTTTTTTTTGCATCATGAATGATGTGCATATGAATTCTTATGTGTTTTATTTTTTCAAACTATAGGCTGTAAGGTGTATTGGGATTGAGGAGGATGGAGAAGTGAAATTTTAGTTTAGGTATTCAAACTGAGAAGTGAATATGTTCACATTGAGGTTAATGAATGGTAAGGGAAGTATTGAAGTGGAGAAACTCTCACATTGATGTATATTATTGAGGAAAACTGAGTACAATTTATAGGTGAACATGAATCAATCAAAGAGCATAATATCAGCAAATACAATCAATAGCATAAATGAGGATTATTATGTCCTAATCCTAGGCATGATCCTAGGAAGTAAATCTGATTCAAATTTGATTTATTTCCAACACTCCCCCTCAAGCTGGAGAATAAATATCTATCATTCCCAGCTTGCTTCGAAGTCCTTCAAATTTG
>JANTPZ010150369.1:0-15335 GCA_025593235.1 Vachellia pachyceras
TCAGGTCAGCATGATCGTAGTAATGCAGTGCAAGTTGCAAATCCTTTCATACGCGTGACACGTAGAATTAAGATTTGAAGCCTTGTTAATTACATATGATCCTATTATTAAGTTACTTAAGTTGTTAGAAAAAAATTAGAAATAAAATAGATCGAAGGTTATTGTAGGCTAACACTCTGACTAGGTTCAGTATACTTGGGATTTTAGGGGTATTTGATTATTAAGTACACTGTCAAGGAAAGGAATGAAAACCTGAAAGGCGAGACGCAGCGTGGCGAAGCAGGAGCGAAAGCCATCCTGCACCTGCAATCTGCTTCCTCCATTCAAAATCTCAATCGATGCGCTCCCTTTACTTCATCGTGCGCTCTGATTGGCGTATCGGCCACTCCCCCAAATACTCGCTGAAGTGGCTCCCACTCCTTCCCTCTCTTCTCCCACCCAATCACTCACCACAACACACGCACATGCCAGTATCTCATATATCCCTCTACTGCCTAGCAGTGGAGCTTTAGTGTTGGATAACTGATGGAGCCACCCACAGAAAACACAGTCACCCTTCTTTACGTACTCTTTCCCTCCGTCAATTCTGTAATTTTATAGCAATTTGGATATGGTGGAGAATAGCAGTAAGAGCCGCATATGATTTCTTGCCAACTCCACAGCAGAAAGAAGCTAGAGCCCAGGAACACAAACTGTGGACGGGTGGGTGCATGCTGATGTAAGAGAAACGCCCAACACAAACTTCGCTCTTTCCTTCTTTCACGTAGCATTATCATCCTATCCCTCCGCTACTTCCAAAAGTCGCCTCAATAACCCCCCCTCTCTCTATTGCTGATTTGCTGCATCGTTCTCTTTCACAACGTTACTGTTCCTTGGTTGTCGCAGGAGTGCAAGTCTGAAACAAGGGAGCGAAACCAATTCCACCACGTACGTAGATTCTGCTAATCTGCTTCACTGGCCTCTCTCTCTGCATGCAGTGTGGATCCACGTCGACCACCGGTCGCAAACTTGTTAAGGCTTGCTTACTGTTCAAGCTCAACTTCCATTCCAACTTCCAGACTGGCCACTCGTTCCTCCGCTTCCTATTTTGCCGAGGATGTCCCGATCCTGCATAACCCTTGAGTCCAACTTCAATGGTATATACATGCACCCCCGAGTTTATAATATTTTTCAGCTGTTTCACTATGTGCATACATTGAAGTGCTGCTGCTGCTAGATTGCCATTTTTTCCCCTTCTCGGCGGCAGCTGGTCCCGCAAACAAAGCTTGATATACATCTTAAATTCCATTTCTTAATCCTTGTTGATTTCTAAGTCAACAATATTCTGGTGATGGTGAAATTGAGAATAGCGACAATCCAGAATACCAGCGAAGATATCGAAGCGAACAAAACTTGGATATTTAATAAGAATTGTTATTATTCTCATGTCACTCGGTCATAAGCATAGCACGTTTGCTTGATACAAAAAAAAACAAAAAGAGGTTAAATAATCACCGACGAAGCTTCACATTTCTGTGTGTCTATGAACACTAACACACAAAAACCCGGTGCCGGTGGCTTACAAAAAATCACCGGTTTAGAATTGCGGCAAAAATCCTCTTCTCCATAAAAATACAGTCAACAATAAAACTTAAAGTGGAAGAAGCAGAGATTAGGAGGTATAAGAGGGATATTACACCGAACTACCCGTGCCTATGACCTTCCGATTCACAAAAACATGAATCTCTTCAGAGATTGACGGAGAAGAGAGAACCCTCACTCGAAAAAGTTGCGAAGCTTGGGCTCTCCGGCATGAGCGTAATGAACTCCGGGTCCAATTTCCAAGCACGCCATCGTCGTCACGGATTCTCCTGAGTTCATAGACGGCGTATCCGGCCGGCCGATTTCCGGTCTGCAGCTGTAGCCTGATATTTTCTGCTGGAAACTCGGCATCAATCGGAGATCAAGATCGGCCGTTTGAGCCTGGTTGGATTCATCTGATCGCTTGCGTTTCCAGGAAGAGAACTTGTTAGATCGCGAATTCGTGAACCGAGAACACAGGTTCGGATCCCTGATGCGCCACATGTCGGTGCACGTGACTTCCGCTTCAGACGCCTCGTCGGCAGCCAGTGTAGAAGCATCCAGGCAGAGAAGCTCGGGAATGGGCCTTAACGTACCGCCGCGCAGCACCGTCTCAACGGCAGCCTGACACACGTGCCAGTTTCCGGTCCACAAAAGCCCCACCGCTCCGTTCACCGGATTCACCGTTCGCCCACATGCTTCGAACAACAAAGACTGAAACAGAGCTGCAGAAAGCAGCCGATACTGTTAACAACATATTGACAATGAACAGCAATATCGTCGTGCAGTGATCAAAAGCAGAGTAGGTGAAAATTACCAGGTCTTTGATTTTCAGGAACGTTGGAAATGAAGGACATGAGTCCAGCGCGGCCAAAGAACTTGGCTACGAAGACAGTGGCATGCCCTTGAGCCTCGGGCCTGTCAATCCACTGCAAGCAAGGCCGCAGAATACAAGACTCGCTGCAACCTTTTCGAAGGACTCTGCAACCGTTGCAACTCATGCCTCTCGGGAAACAGAACTCTCTCTATCTCTCAAAGTGAAAATCCCCGGAACAGAGGGAATCGTGCTCACATGAACGCACACCAATATCTTAAAACTCAATGAATGAGGTAATGGGGAAGCAAGAGACTGGAGACAAAGAATGCAAATTCTGCAGAAGGTGGGCGTATATAAAGTGGGGAGGGTGACGAAGGTGGAGGTGGGGTTGGTTGGTATTTAACCGTGGTTGGGTTAGTTTGACTATGGTCACTGCTCCTTCTCTGTGTCCGTGTGGAAGGGTCAGATTCCAAGGTCTTGGGCGTCAGCGGCTCCGTGTTTCCGCGGATGGATGTTCCTCCGCCGTTGGATTCATTTCTTTCTCTTCTTCTTATTTGTGGATAGAGTGTATTTACCTTTCTTTTTCATGTAATTTCAGCCCCCATTATTCCATTTCCACGTCACTGTCACCCCACCTCATAGGAAACTACGGATTTTTTATTCATAAATAATAAATGCACTGATTATTTTTATACAGCCGTGCTTTTGTTTGGCAGGTGGAAAGTGAAATACCCGTACGTTGGAATTACCAAACTAGGCTTCTAATTTGGGGTGATTTGCCTTTTCCCTGAGCAAGGCGCTCGTGGAGACGCAAGGGTTGCAAGGAGAACTTAAGACGTGATTAATTATCAATTAAATAATATAATGATGCTGAATAGTATTGTTAAAAGCACTGAGTGGGAGTCTAAGGATTGAGTGATGAAACAGGGACGCTAATGATCGATGGATTGGTTCAAGATTAGGGAACATGACGTACGATGAGCGTGAGAGCTGGGACGCTTAAACTATATGAAAGGTCAAAATAATTTGGGTTTCTCTGTATTTTATTCCGCTCCTCGGTGGCATAGCATTCACTGCCACACTCAGTAAAATCTTAACCCCCAACCAACTTAACTATTCAGGGAAGGGAAAAAAACACTGCGGCATGTTAATTATCAATGGTGTTGTTATACTAAATAGTGTGTTTGAGAATTTCGTTGGGAGAAATGAATTTATGGATTCTGAGATGTTTTACGGATTTTAAGATATTTTTATATACTTTTTGTTTTTGCTTGTGTGCCCGTTGAAAAAAATGAGTTCTCAAACAAGCACTATGAAGTCCAATAATTAGTAAGGTTTGTTTGGAAATCCTTTTGAAAATAATTTTTATTGATTTCAAGGTTGGAAAATATATTTCACCGATTCCGAGGTAAAATCTAGGTTTTGAAAAGGGTGATTGTATTTGGAAAGTTTTGGCTTTTACAGATTTCAATGTAAATAGTGGGTAGGAAAGAGAAATAAAGAATAAGTATGATTAGAAAATTTGTTAGGAGAGAGAATGTGATTTAACAAGAAAATAGCTTTTCAAAATCTAGGTTTCAGACCGAACCTTTGTATCCAAAATAACCTTTTTGAAATAATTGAATACTTGGATAAAACCTATATTTTGAGGTAAAATTTATATTTTAAAGCTAAACCCAAATTTTAGAAAGTGAGGATAAACGAACTCGTAATCACTGTAATATGTTTCACAATTGGAGCGAGGAATATTTTGTCTTTATGTATTTTAGGTCACATATCGGTCCATAATTTTTAATAATTAAAACGAGCAACTAGTGATAGGATATTAACGAGCAAACTTGGCCTCAGAGTTGTTTGAAATTCAATGAGATTACTAACATTGAAGGCGTCTGCCTAAAGTATTTGATTTCTTTAATTGAAAAAACGAAACTAAACAGAAACGGAGACCGCCGCCGGTAAATTAATGAGTGATGCGATTCAACTTTCATACGGCCGCACATTTCATTTCGGTCCAGCTTTAATTTCCCCGGCCGGTAGCGTCGCTCAATGAAAGCCGTTCGTCTTTAATCAACTCTTCGTACAAGAACCATTCACCTTTTCAAAACCCACCATCCATGATTGTAACAGAATATTAATTGACAAATGCTCATGGCCATTCCTTCCTGTATTATACTAAGTCGAATTATGGCATGGCATTGAGGTCCTATCGAACTCACGTAGTGTTCGTTTGGAAAGCATGATAAAACCATATTATTACATATAAGATGAGACAAAACGACTTTTATATACTTATCTCATTTTATGTAAAATCATATTTTCAACGGATTCTCAAACATGTGTGTAATCTATTTTGATATACGCATACATGTGTGTGTGAAAAATATGATATTTCCGCGTACTTAGCTTAATGCCTTAGTCAACTTAGTTTTACCTCTTAGAAATATAGAAACGTTGCTTTTATGTATTCGTGTTCTGGTGCTCTTTTTTACATGACAGCGATAAAAGGTTTTTTTACATCCGTACTATGTAGTTATTACGTGTGATACGATTTTAGACATTTGATACAAGTATACCGGTCTACTTGTTTGGGAACGTGGTAGAGAAGTACTCTTACGTAAGTTGAGATAAATATATGGAGTAAATTATCCCGTTTTACAAAAAAAAATATTTTTGAACGTATGTTTAACTTTTAAAAATATTGTTACAAACAAGTTCAGGATACCAGATAATACAGATGTACAAAAAAAATTAGTTTTGGACACGTGAATCGGTGGCCCAGGAAGCATGAAGAGGTCGTTGTTATGGCGGGCGTGGCATCCTTATCCTTCGCTCAGCAACCCTCTATTGTGCAGTCACCGTCCCACTTGCTCTCTAAACTTATGACGTGGTGTGAGTGTTTGAAATAGGCGCCTAAGTCAAAGTAATTACGTGCTGTTGTGGGTCCCATTCTTTTATCTTTTTATTGTTTCTCTTCCCTTCTTTCGCTTAAAACAGGAAACCTTTTAGCCCAATTACGCATGTGTCGAGAATCAAAGGGGACGCGGTGGATGCAAGCTAGGGTTCCTACATATTAGCTATCCAGATTACCATTTGGTAAATAATCATAAAACAGTAACTTCATCGTCTGGTTCCTCACCGCACAACCCAATAGCCTCACGATTTTACAGGGTCGTATTCTAGCCGCCAATGCAGTTATCTCTGAGAAGACCGCCACCGATAATTTCTCCGACAACGGCAGCCTCTTCACCGTCATTCCTATCCCGCTTCGTGTTCACTCTGTAATTTACGGGTCGTGCTTCTGGTACGCTGTCACCTCCCATGGTGGGCCCATCTCCATGTCGCTTTACCTACAGTCGAGATCAAGATCGTTATGGTGGCCCCTCTGTTGTCGTTTTGCCGTGCGGCGACGTACAGCGCGCCAAGAGCAGAGCGCATGTTGTCGTTTCTTCGCACACCTGCCTGAACGACTTCCAAAGTCGTCTTCAGCGCATTGGTTACGGATAGGAAGAGCGAGCGGTTGCTCACGAGCATATGTAGAAGAAGCTTTAAGAAGAAAGGCGTGTCAGGGATGCGCCTGCAGCGAGCGGTGGGGTAGGGGTCCATTGAAGTTCGGGACGGTGGTGACAAAAAGAGAAGATGAAGGCGACAACAACGAAACGGAAGGAGGAGGAATGAGAAAGGAAGAGAGAAGATGCATGGAGCGAGAGTCGACGATGGAGAGGGAACTGCCGGAAAGAAATGTGATGAGGCCATGGGCACTAATGCTACGTTTGGTTCCAAACATGGAAGTGAGTTCGTGGAATTGGAATTGGGATGGCAAGTAAGAATTTGATTTATGTAATAGAAAGGAAGTCACTTCCTTCAAATGTGTGATGTGTGAATTCTCAACCTTCCCATGAGATAAGTTAAATGGAGCCCAAACACGCGAACCATTATGCTTTGGTCAAATTTGGGAATGACCATGTGCAAGGAGGAAGGCGCAAGGAAAATGACAATGGAGGATACAAAGACAGCGGAAGGAAATGGAGGACGACTTACGAGGAAGGCGTAAAACTGGTGATGGATGCAACCCCATCCCCAATCCCCCATTGTGACAATAGGAGCCATATTTAAGTGAGGGAAATATGAGGCAACGTGGACACATTTGGTGAAAGAAAGAAAGAGAAGCAACAGGGGAAATTTACAATTAAATCTAAAATAGGATAATTAATAAATGAAAAGTCCCAAAGTTCACAAAACTACCATGAGATTCCAGCAGAAACTGTTGAAATTGTTAATGAAGACTGGTAAGGTTGTTAATGACAACTTTAACAGCTATTCCTAGGACTTCATGGTAATTTTATGAATATTTGAGATATTATATTAATTCTCCTATTTGGGACCTAATTGCAAATTCCCAAAAAATAAAAGAAAGGGTCCCACAACAAAAAAGACAGACAGAACGGCAATGTTATAATTGCCAACTTTTAAAACATGATGTTTGCTAAACGCTTATAGTAAAAAATTTTGCTCCTAAATTTGCACATTTACCATATTTTTAAAATTGAATTTTTAGGCAAAAAAACTAAATTATTGCTCCCTCCATTCCTTCTTTTATAAAAAAACATTTTACTGATAATACTACACAATAGTGATTTAACATGCATGAAACCAACATCATAAAAAAAGGCGGTGCTATTTTCATAATAAAATTAAAATTGCAAAAACCTTTGTAGTTGGTTATTAATAATAACCGATGCCTAAAGAGTACAAGCGTGAAAATAAGTTAAAGTCATTAGTTATGTAAACCATTGACGCCTTAATTGTTTAGTTGCTAGAAGGATAAAATATATGTTATACAAGTCATCAGTTATAATATTAACCGACGAATTTTATTTATTTTTAGGCGTCCATTATTGGTTTAATCGACAACTAACGTTTTCATCTTTCGCTGGCAGTATCCTCAAGATTCCGATCTGTGGGCCCCCCTCACACGTTTGATCCAACATAGCTTGACCCCAATTTCCACCCAAGAAATCATGCCACACCCGGAAAAGCCTACTTGCTTGTTCCTCCAATTTCATTTGGCATCTCACCTGTTGAAATTCAGGTAGAAATTTTTTTCTATCTTAATTTACTATATACAGAATAAGTATGATAGAAAAATTTTATATCAATTTACATGAGTATGATTTCGAACTCTAATGTAAACAAGCTTGTACACAATTCACTGGTTTATCATTGTCTCATACCGTTTCTACAGTAATTTACTCTATATAAGATGAGTATGATATAAGAATTTTATCTCAAGTCGTGATTTTCACACTCTAATGCATACAAGCTTGTACACAATTCAAAGCTTTATCACTGTCTCAGATCGAAAGTAGGGTAGTTCTGTGATTTTTTTTTTTTTTTGCCAACAGCGTAGTTCTGTGATGCTGCTTCAGTATTGAAATTTTTTACACCAACAGTACCGGTCTATAAATTTCAGCATCCACACCGAGTCAGCATCAACCACTTGAACTCAGTTGCTGAAAATAAAAAGCTACATTGAGCTAAAAGATTAAGTAAAAGAAGAAAAAAGAAACTGTAGCTGACAAAGTGTGGGTGAGTAGTGCATCAGAGTGGTCCCAGGCCAATAGAGGAGAAAGATAAGACAATCACATCACAGTAGGTTATTACTTGCTCTAGTCCGTGATATTTGTCAAAACCTTCACCTTCAGAGCTGATATCTGAGTGCGAAAGGACAACCTTGTTGAAGGTGAAGTCATGGGAACAGAAGCATCAGATACAGGAAAGATAAGATATTAGATGTAGTTCCAGCAAATGGCACCCCTTCATAACCGATGGCACCCTCGCATACCCCCTGTTGCAGATATTGTTACAGGTGAAGTCTTTAGATTAGAGATGGTAGACTGGACTGGAGGTTCTATAAAAGATGATAGTTCGCCACGAGGCATAAAACTTATAGACCTCCCTACTGTGAGTACAAACATAATAAATTTTCATCACCTGAATTCTGAACCATGGCTTTCATATAAACGTAGAAGAATCCGGTCTGGTCCTGAAATTGGTCATATAGTTAAAACACTAATTATCTCCAAGTTTTATAGGTGATAGAACTGAATGATTGGTTAGGATTAACCTTGATGTGAATGTTCCAGGTCCACTATCTAAGCGGACCAATCAGAATTGCGGATGAAGATGGGGCTCCGGCGAAGCCGGGAGATCTGCTTGCAGTTGAAATATGCAACTTGGGTCCTCTCCCTGGAGATGATGGGGTTATACAGCAATATTTGACGGAGAAAATGGGGGTTGTTTCTTGACAGATCATTTCCCTTGCGCTTCAAAGGCTATATGGTGTACTTTGAAGGGATATATGCCCATTCATCTCAAATCCCAGGTTGAATCTACTACTTGATTCATTCTCTGCTAATGTGCTATATATACAGCCTAAACATGGGCAAGAAAAAATGTGTTACTTGTTTATGTTTTGCTAATCACATGATTTACAAAAATGGACAGGTGTGAGATTTCCAGGTTTAACTCACCCAGGGATAATTGGAGCCGCTCATTCAATGGAGCTCCTCAACATATGAAATGAAAGGGAGAGAAACGTCCAAACAAATGTGC
This sequence comes from Vachellia pachyceras, assembly GCA_025593235.1. Taxonomy (NCBI): domain Eukaryota; kingdom Viridiplantae; phylum Streptophyta; class Magnoliopsida; order Fabales; family Fabaceae; genus Vachellia; species Vachellia pachyceras. The sequence goes on from JANTPZ010150369.1 coordinate 8,990, forward strand.
TCCAATCATACAAACTCTGTGAGGTTTTGCTTTCCCGACCTTTGGCAAACTTACCATCACCACAAGGCTGTCACTTTGGAAAGGTATTGCTGCATATTACGATATCCAGTATTGCTTCTTCTTGGTTTTAGGTGTCTCTGCTGCATTTTTTAGGTTCTTAACTAAATGCCCAAGTGACATTATACACTCAAAACACTGACATTGTTGCAGATAAGTCATTTATTAATGCAGTTCTCAATAACATGTTTCCTTGTAGATCAAAAGGGGCAGTCCTGAGTGGGAGAGGATTGCAAGGGAAGCCCGCAAGAACAATTCCAGGGAGAGAAAACGGCGGGAATTGTGACATCAAGAATCTGAGCAAAGGTGCCAAGATGTACCTTCCGGTTTTTGCTGAGGGAGCAAACCTCAGCACTGGCGACATGCACTTTTCTCAGGGAGATGGAGAGGTTACATTCTGTGGTACAATAGAGATGAGTGGTTTCCTATAATAAAGTATATATTTATGTAACTTCACTAACCCATAGAACAATTTCATCAGCTCAAATCGAATTACCATACGTGGGATGTGATGATGATCTGGTGTGAAATTATAAGGGGAGGAGTGAAAGAATACCTGACACCAATGGGGCCCACACCTCTTCCTGTGAGCCCAATATTTGAGATCGGTCCGGTCGAGCCGAGATTCTCAGAGTGGTTGGATTTTGAGGGCATCAGTGTGGATGAAAGGGGAGGCAACACTTCCTAGATGCCAGCGTTGCTTGCAAGCGAGCAGTGCTCAATGCCGTTGACTACCTGCCCAAATTTGGCTACTCCAGGGAACAGGTTTTTAAATCTACTACTTATTGGGGAAGTTTTACTTCTGAATCAATTGGAAAAAAAGAAGCTGTTTTACAAAGTAAAATCATTTAAAATAAGTTAATACAAACATAAACGCTATCATTTTATATGTCCTACCAGAGACCCCAAAATGTGACATTGCCATGTGTTGGGTGAATATCAGATGTACCAGTTGTTATCTTGCTGTCTTAAAAAGGAAGAATCTCAGGGATAGTCGATGCTCCGAATGCTGTTGCAACCTTAGCCATTACAACTGCAATCTTTGACCAGTTAATTAAACGACAGCCTCCCCCTATTGTACGACAATGATAAGCCAACTTCTTTGCTCCAAAACTGTTTTAGGCCCTCAAATTCCAGTGTTGTAGTCTCTCAAGTAAATGAGCACAGCCGGTTAACTAGCAAGACCATGAAAAAGACCATCGAAAAGAAATTATATCATTGTAGGTTATAAGTATAGGTTCAGTGTCATTGCAGGATATCCGTCCTAAAAAAAAAAAAACAAGGTGCCACTTGGACGTCGCTTGGTTAGGAACCCAGATGTTTTCAAATGCACTTATGACGGGAATTTGCCCGTTACCAGGAACCCTAGTGCCATATGACAACTCAAATTTCCGGTTCCAGTCTGGAAAACAAGACACGGCCGAATCTTTTATTACCTAGGCGCTTGTACATACATTAAAGTAAAATATATGGGGAAATGTACTAATGTTTCAGGATATACTGAAGGACCCCCCCACCCCCCAAAAAAAAAAAGAATTGCTGATCTTTGGCATTATCTATTGTTGAACAACGCTTGACGAGCACTATCGCAGAGGAGAATGTGATATGCAGATGCCTCTTTCAACATATTTCCGTTAAGTAAACAACTTTGGCAATTGCCTCCTCATATTGTTTCTGGCAGGCGTGGCATCGCATCTATTACTTATCTGCCTAAATGCGTTAGGATTTAGACTGAGCAACATATGAAACCAAGTCAGTGTTCGTTTGCTAATGTTAAATGAAAGGCTAGAGAGGAATACAAATACCCATGCATAAAGCATAAAAAGCAGGTGATACAGAACATTTTTGATTATTTAGTACCTGTTTGGATTAACGGTATAAGCTAATTTTCTAACATGATTTATAATCTACGAATAAACATGTAAGAGGAGTTTTATCTCAATTTATATAAATATAGTTTTTGAACGCTAATGTAAAAGGCCTTCAGACTCAATTCTCTACATGTTCTTGACAGAATCTGACAAGTGTTTTGTATACATAACCAAAATGACTGAGATATTACTTCCTCTGAAAGCCGGTTCCAAGATTTTCTTTTCTAGGCAGGTAGCTCATCACCGTCCAAAATGTCTACTTCAAAATACCCAATCCAAAATTTCCTCATTAATTCTGCAACTGATTCATAGATAACAAGTTATCAGGTTATCTCATGAATTCAGTAATAAATTGAAAGTGTTTTATGGTGCTGCAGAGATGGGCATTGAATGCCAGACGCCCAGAGCCAAAGATCCAGCTCCACGCTGAGCACCTGCAATAAGGTAACAGCAGGTGAGTCAAATAAAAGGGCAAAATAAAAGAACTTGCATGGGAAAACGAGAGCCCTTCTGCTGAGAGAAGAAGAAGAACTTGCCTGTCTTCCTGATTTTACACTCATCAGCTCCCGCATTTTCTCCACAGCATGTACAGAGCAAGCCCGTAGTTCAACTTCTTCTTCAGTCCCAGGATTTATTTCTCCACTGCTCTCAATAGTGTTGGCAAGTTTTGGACTATATTTTAACACACCAAGCTGCCGGAGCACAGCTGGGACAATATAATCTGCCATTATAGTAATTGAGCCAATGTCTTTGAATTCACCATATCCTTTTCTCTGGAACGCACCCCACAAATCTGCTGCAAATATCTGTGCTCTCTTGTACAGAAACACTTGGCGGCCTTTATACACAGAGTGGTCTCTAAAGCCTAAAACAAGTAAATTTTTACAATAAATGCCTCGTTCTATGCAAATAAATTGCGGCTGCTTCATATACATACAACTATATTAGAATATTTAGTTATTCCAACACTATAGAAATGACAATTAGAGGGGGGGGGGATAATGAATAAAAAACAAATACCCGGAAAATGTCTTGCAACAAGAGCAACAAGATTTAAAGCAGATTTTCCGCAAGCCTCCACAATATTAGATGCTTTTCCCTCGAAACTTCTTTCTAGTTCAAGCCCAACCTAACCATGAAAGTAAACCATATCGCAAACTTAGACCAGTCTCATAAAATGGAAATAAAATTATTAGTGCTAAATCAACAGAGAAAATGACACGGCAACAAGTGTAAAAGAATACAGGTTTCTAAAGATTATACATGGAACAGACAAGAATCTGAGAAACGTAAACTCCAGCAACAGAAAATGTTTACCTCATGCAATAAGCGAACGCGTTCATCTTCCAATGGAAGGGGTCTCGGCCACCTCAAAAGTTCACGTAGTTGTGGACCTAGCAGTATGTACCGATGTCATCAGATTGCTATCCCAAAGGAAAAACATTTTCTCAAGGGAAGCATGTAAATCACCATAAGCCCACGCATTTAAAACAAATATAGATATGCCCCGTCCGTATGGTATTACATGCCCTTGATTTGACATGAATATGAAAAATCAGAGACTACGGACTTGTGACTACCATGAATTTGTTCAGCACTGAACCAACAGACATGGAGCCCCTTCCCAACTTTATCTCTAAGCTTTGAATGATAATTCTAAGTTTCTTACTAGCCTGAATTTCACTTGGTAATGAAAGTATTTTAAATTGAAGGCAGAAATTCCAAACACACGAGTTTTATTAGACTTGGATGTAATTAAGCATGCATACAGAAAATATCAGGTCCGGACGGAATTACCTGTGTACTTTTGCAGACGGTCAGCAGCAAATGCAGATTTATCATTATCGAGAGCAGCCTTTAGCCCAGATGCCAAATGATCGTAACTCAACTCCTTATCTGTTGACAGATGCGAAGTTTGCTAATTTTGAACGCGCAGTTCGCCAACAAAATTTTCACAGAATCATGTGCCATCTCTGGCTTTTTCACAAACCATTTTCGTTTCTGTACTTGAACTGGGTTTGGATACATATTAGTGTATCAAACTATTCATTATCCTCCCCGAATAAATAATAAATAAAACGAAACAATAAAGGCGGAGGTCAAAAGCATCAATTGAATGGCCTCCATTCGGAAAGGAAAATACAACCTAAACATGATGAGGAAAACCTCAACTATTTCAGTAAGAAATTAAAATATTAAGAAGTTCCCATCGATTAAGAATTAGCGTATACCATCAAGGTAGTGTAAAACAGAGAATATGCATAAATGGAGTGCCACATGACATGGTGCATTTAAAAAGACAGAGAGAGTGCACCGGGCCAGAAGCAAAAATTCAAAGCGTCCAAGACGAACAGGTATTGAACGGTGAGTGGTCCATTATCAAAGTAGTGAATCCCTTCGAAATCCCACTCAACCTTCGGAATGGATTCAATGGCATCGACCACTTTTTCAATGCCTACAAAAGACAGCATCAAATCAAAAAGAATATATAATATAATAAATGGCCATTCCATTAAAAAGGGGAAAGCAGAAGGGGCATCATTGCTGGAACACAGAACAGAACCTGCAGAGTCAACGAGAACGTGAGAGGAATGGCTGGCGACCCAAGCAGAGGTTGCCCTGACGTCGTCCATGGAATGGGGCAATGAAATCGACGAACAGTGACAATGCGCCGAATGAGAAGTGTCTGTTAAACCCTAAAACCTTGAGGTGGGAGCGGCGGGAAAGAAACGGGAAGAATGTGAGGAGGGGTCACAAGGGAACCGGTTTCAGTGCTAAGCACTGTGCTTAGCGTCCCCTCCCCCTCCCCCTTTTATATATATATATATATATATTTTATTATATTATTAATAATTAATATAATTATAATAATTAATATATTTATATATTTAATATTTTTAATTTATTCTATTTTATTTATTTTTTATAGATATGGATATTCTGGTGCTGGGGTTATATCTTTTGACTCAGTAAGGCAGGCAGAATCATCTTTTATCTTCTGCTTCTAGATAGAATGATAACATTCCATAGAAAAATATGTTTGTTGATGTGTCTGCTGACTCTCATACTGGAGCTTACCCTGCAACACAAATTGGCAGCATGTTAATTTCATTTGAGCAGATGGTTATCCATGGCGAGCAAATTTCACAGTTTCAGAGGAAGCGGAAGGTATTTGAAAATGCTATTGTTGTATGATTAATCACTATATAATTGTATCTCAAATATTTTTTTAATATCTGCTCGCAGAATAGAGATGCTAAAATTTTTTTAATTATTATAAAAATATTTAAAAATTCAATAATCATAAAAAATAAATAAAATAGAATAAATTAAAAATATTAATATATAAATATATTTTAAATATATTAATTATTATAATTATATTAATTATTAATAATATATATAAAATATATAATAATATATATATATATATATAAAAGGGGGAGAGGGAGGGGACGCTAAGCACAGTGCTTAGCACTGAAACCGATTCCGGTCACAAGTAGGTGGAAGTTTCGCGGCGTTTCAGGCGGCCAATGAGAGTGAGCGTGCTCTTTCTTTCTTTCCTTCCTTCCTGCCACTTCCTTTCCAATAAAGTAGAAAGTCCACCTTTGGTAAATACACAGTTCTTATTTCTTTTAGCCAACAGGAATAAATTCTCATTGTGAAAACGCAGCTTAATATTAATAAAAGTAACAATTAAAATTTACAGGAATATTATGGATTTTACACTAATCTTTCTTATTTTTTTTACCTTTTTTAAATATTGGGCAAATCGGTCGTCGCACTGAGATGTTCGGAGTTGTCAACGGCTAGTTAATCCAGACATCTACTTTCAACAGCTTCTTCACCTGTGTGCTTAAGTGAGATTCTAAGTTGGGAGCAGCCAATGTCTACGTGTTTGTAAGATTCGCATAAATTTAAGCTGTTTGATACATGTGTTCTAATGAATAAATTGTGGTGAGGAATTCCAAAATTTAAATTTTGACATATAAAACTAACATTTAGACATTGTTATTTATATATATATACACACACGTACCTTCCTTGTTATTATTCACCAACTAAAACATGGAGGGCGGACTTAAGACTCTGATTTTATGGATGCAAATTATTTTTAAAGAAAAAATAAGATTTATTCTTAATATTTTTTGAGAAGAATTTAAGATAAAAATTGAATGAGTTAAAAATTAACACATGGGTAGGTGTAAAATAAATCACATAGTACTAATATATATCTAATTTTCTGGAAATCAGGGGGTGCGATTGAATCCGCTCAATATAACATAGGTCCGCCCTTGCTCACATGCAATCAACAAATTGTTTGTTAAAATACTAAGCGGTGTAATCACATAAGAATGATGCTACTAAGTTTAGATTACAAGAAATCCAGTTGACGACGGATATTAGTTTTAAGTTCA
>JANTPZ010150370.1:0-14878 GCA_025593235.1 Vachellia pachyceras
ATATAAATATTTCATAATATATAATATAATTAATTTATTTATTTAAAATTTTTAATCTCTATAAAAAGTCAACTTACTCTTATATTAATACCCTCTTGACTCTCTTTCCTCTTCTTTTTTTCTTTTATACATTTTCTCTCTCTTCTTCTCCACAAAAGCTACTTCTTCCTATTTTTGTCTAAAAGTCACTTTTAGGCAAAAGCTCCTTTTTTTGAAAAAGCATTACCAAACATGTTAAAAATATTCCACTGTGCTTTTTGCCATAAAAGCCACTTTTTTTGCCTCCAACCGCCCAACCAAACACTGCCATAATCTAATACGGCAGCCACCACCTGCCCCTACATTAATCTTTATTATTCAATCATTCCTTTTTTCCACAACTGCCATATATATATATATGTATGTATGTATATGTATGTAGCTCACATTTTTATTCTCAGGCTCCGCTATAATTTCACTGCAATTCTTTTTGTTTTTTTTCTTGAAAAAAACCTTGAGAGACGAATCATAGAACGTGCAAGAAACAGAGGGAGATAGCGTAGTGTGCAAATAAATAATTCATACAATAACACTTTCAAACTTTCTAGCTTCTACCCCTCACCACTTGACCATTGACCAATTGCAATCGTATGGAACTGTTTGTCTAGAAAAAAAAAAGTAACTTGTTAGGGCAAGCGTGAAGGGTTCGTACTCACCATTCAAATATTCCAGAGCCGTATGGCTGCATACTCATACAGAGTACAGGGAGAAATAATAATGCAGATATAGTCATGTAACATGCACGTTTGCGTAATTGGGTGGTGCAGGTTGGGAATGTATATATGTGCTGCAGGCCAAAGGTTTCACTCTCCTGAACGGTTCATTTCAACATCTTCCTTCACCTACTGCAAGTCCTGGATAACGACCCTTTGAAACTGAGGCCACGTTTTGTTTAATCTCATACATCCGTGCTTACCTCACTCTCCCTTGTCCCTCCATTAATCATTTTCATTTCTTTATGCTCATCCTAGCTAGTTTCTGGCCCTTTTATTTATTCAATATCAATCACGACAGAACTTACATTTGGTCACGTTGAGAGTTTTATATTCCCCTCAATCTCCTACTCTATTCATATCTCTATATTCATGACGGGGGAGCATTTTCTGGGAAAAATACAAGGCCCATATAATTAAAACTCTTTATACAAAATTATCATCGAGCAATATGGAGTGTGTTGTCTGTTGATTAGAACGGGGTAGGGCAATTTGTCAAATAATAGTAGCCTTTGCGTAACTTTGATTTTTCCTAACTACGAGTTAATTCTGTGGTCTCTCTCGTATTCTCCGTGAAGTGGTTGTGGTTAGATTGATTTGTTCACCCTTTCCTTTTGACTCTATTGGCAGAAATATGCCGCCACATCTGTTCTTAATCTGTTTCCTTGTTAATTATTATTGCTAGCCATTCCTTGGTTGATTCAATATAGCTACTCTATGAATATAACGTTCGACCATTTGGAATCATGGCTTAAACTTGTCTGCTTCTAGAATGTGCATGCCTAATCCAACTATAGCGCAGACAACACATAATATTATATAATGCTTCAATTATTTTATTTATTCAAGGACCTGATAAATTTATTACTCAAGAAAAACGAGTGCGAGGGCAAAAACCCCGTTCTGATTAGCCTCACGCTAAGTGTTTACAATAAGTTAGAACCTATCCTTGACTTGCTCCTTAACAATTATAAATCAAGAATCCGATTGTCAAGTTGCTAATGTCTGATATTGACGTCCTAACCATAAACACTCCAGATTCTAGAAAACACCACCAACCAAAAACTGGGAAATATCAAATTGTTATCAACACATACATATGATCATATTATACATTAATCCACGACATGCCACTTTTCTTTTGTTAAGACGAGGCAGATGTCCACAAGATACAAACTCTTTGATGTTGCAACAAAGATATGATAATATATGGGATTTTGTTAGTTTATATAGCAGCACTTGGAAAATTCCCATCACACATATCTTTAATATTCTGCGACGACGATCTTCCCGGAGGATGTACATCAACCGCTAAACAAACTCCATTATATTAGTGGACGGCATGAGAGGAAAATGGAAACTATATACATGTGTTCTTGTATGTATGGAGGGTGGGGGGGAGAAAGTTTAGGGTAACATTGAAGTCAAGAAGTAGGCAAGATACTTGACTGCTAATTAATTGAAGATATACGCTCATAATCATGATTATTAGCCTTTAAAAAATAAAAGAGAATAGAAATAATGTTAATTAAATGAAATGATCAAATATCGTTCATGCACATAGTGGAACTGTTGGCATTCATTCACAAGAGATCAACAAGTCAAGGAATCTCTCCCATAGCTTCTCTCCTTACAGGGTGGTAGGTGAATGCACACGTATTATATATATTTCTCGTCCCTCACTTCTATATTCCAAAGTCACCATTTTTTCAACACATAAAAACAATACTATCTTCTTCTTCCATGCCGTCCTTCTGATTCTGAGATTAAAGTACTTCCAAAGAGGTCTTATTAGTGATAAAAACACATTGCAAAGGTCTTGGATATCGTAGCATTTTGCTCATATCTGTTCTAGATGACTAAGAAGATTACATGGAAGTCTATCATCTTCACCCTAAACTGTTACAGGACTGATTACCCAACCTTGCAGGAAAAACAACCTTTGAAACGACGAGGTTCATTCCAGAGGTTGTGCTTGTCGGACATAAGCAATTCCAGCTCGTCTCAGGCCATTGACGATCTCTCAATTTCTCTGGCTGGCTCAAAGCTTCATATATTCAGCCTAGAGGAGCTTAGGGAAGCAACCCATAATTTCTCATGGAGCAATCTGCTTGGTGAAGGTGGGTTTGGACCCGTTCACAAAGGATTTTTTGACGAAAAACTTAGGCGTGGATTGAAAGCTCAGCCTGTAGCAGTCAAACGCCTCGACTTAGGTGGCTTGCAAGGTCATAGGGAATGGCTGGTTAGCTCCCTCAACCAAATTGATTACAATCTATTCGTCTCTTTCTTAGTCACAGACCAATATTAAGGTTGCATGATTTTTAATACAATAATATAACTCAGAGAGCTCGTGAAATAGGAATATTTAAGGAACTGTAATTTCAATGTATGCTAACTGGGAAAAATATTTGCTTCTCTAGGCAGAGATTATCTTCCTTGGACAGCTGCAGCACGCACATCTAGTCAAGTTGATAGGGTACTGTTATGAGGAGGAACATAGGCTTTTGGTTTATGAATACATGCCAAGAGGAAGCTTGGAGAACCAGCTCTTCAGAAGTATGTCACTTGTCTCTCTCCTGCTTGCTCTTTTATTCTCCTTGATGTTTCCCACCAAATCAAAATAGAAAAGAAGCAAAAACTTTCTGGTCAATTACCTGGTAGCGACAATCTAAATCTGATTCAACCATGCCTGACCATGGTTCTGTTGTTTTAGGATACTCTGCTGTCTTGCCATGGTCAACTAGGATGAAGATTGCACTAGGTGCAGCTAAGGGCCTGGCCTTCCTTCATGAAGTAGATAAACCAGTCATTTACAGAGATTTCAAAGCTTCAAACATTTTGCTGGACTCGGTATGTCCTCTGCTCTGCCCACTCTGTTCTCTCACTTGTGAGTTCTGACAATATCTGCAAATTTACCCGGCGAACACAAATTCACCTACGTGAACGTTTCAACTTCCAAACACAGGATTACACAGCCAAGCTGTCAGATTTCGGGCTGGCAAAGGATGGTCCAGAAGGAGAAGAAACACATGTAACAACACGTGTAATGGGGACACAGGGCTATGCTGCACCTGAGTATGTCATGACAGGCCACCTCACAACGAAGAGCGATGTGTATAGCTACGGTGTGGTTCTGTTAGAATTGCTCACAGGGAAGCGAGTGGTGGATAAGAACAGGCCCAGTAAAGAGCACAATTTGGTGGAGTGGGCAAGACCTATGCTAAGGGACCCCAAAAAGCTGTATCGAGTGATAGATCCCAGATTGGAAGGTCAATTTCCTGCGAGGGGAGCTCGAAAGGTGGCTGCTTTGGCCTACAAATGCTTGAGCCACCACCCTATTCCAAGGCCCACCATGTCCGATGTGGTGGCCATATTGGAGACACTTCAAGGATTTGACGATGTTCTCATAGGACCATTTGTGTATGTTGCCGTAGGTGAAGGCCAAAAAGAAGCATAAAAGTAGCCATACATATAAATTATTATACCAGATAGTAATTCTTTTGTTGGGTTTTTTCTCATTTTGGTCTGTAAAGGATGTGTCGATCTTCATGATTATGAAGCTGGAAGTAGTTAGCTGTATACAAAATTAGCTAGGTACTGAGAGCTGCACCAGGGGGGATGCAGTTGGAGGTGAAATTAGCATCACCACTTTGAGACACAAATTTGTCTGAAGGGGTAAACAAGATTTTCTTTCATTCGGGTTTGACAGTGTACAAGATACTTCAGTGCAGAGTTTGGCATGAAGCGTATACATTTAAAATATCAGTTCCGATGAGGCGTGTAGAGGGAACTTTGGGGTTAGGAATTAGAGTAATGATTGAAAGGTCCTTCCTGGTGGCTACAATTGGCTCCACAGGGAAGGAAATCGTTATTCTTGTTTGTTGAGTATTGGTTCGAGAAGGTAGAAAATAAGTTTGGTTAGTTGTTCCAAGTAAAAGGCAGGTCATGGCTATTCTTCCATGTGACGTATAGGCGACCACACAGTACGACAAGGACAGAACAACTTGAATGGCAGAAAGCACATGGCTTTGTTTCTGACCTCTTTTTTTTTTTTAACTTTTGGCCTTGTGACATGTATTTGAACATTTTCTAAAACCAACTTCTCACCAAAGTTAACACAAATATAAATTATATTGCACCAATTGACTTTTAACTTAGATTCATTTGGAAGGAGTGGGTTTGGATAAAATTTACCTTTGCAATTAATAGGAATTGAGTTTAATGGAAATAAGCTAATTCCTTAATCCTCATAACGTGATAAACTAAAGTTCAAATCCCATCTTCAATAAAAAGTTACATGTGCTTAATAAAAAAAGTCACTTCACACTACATATACGTTGATTCTAGTAAAATGAGATTTGGGGCTTAAACACAAAGTATTAAGTTCAAACCCATAGAAAGACATAAAACACTTTTGGAATAACTACATTCAATTAGACCCAGTGATTTTCCAATCTCAGTTAGATAGCCTTGAAACAAGATCACTTTTGTCAATATGAATCCAAACAAGCCTCTCTTGGGTTTGATATATGATATCTTGTTAAGGCATGGGTTGTTACTCCTGGTCTTGATGTAAAGCATACTGATGCATCCGAAAATCCCCTGTTAAAATATATCCATTTGGATTAGAAGTGAAAGTTAATTTTTCAACGTAATTTATAGTTTATGATTTAAATATGTAAGATGAGTTTTATCTTGATTTACGTAAATATGATTTCCCACCGATATGATAAATAGCTCGATACCATCTCACAAGGGCTATTGCTGTTGTCTTACTTTGACTCTGTGCTGCCTTAAAAATCATGCTTATCCGAGCCAGTAAAAGCACACACTAAACCATTCATCACCATTCATAAAAGTCGTGTATATATATTATATTCATATATGTGTATGCATATTAAAATTTAGCTTCACATCAAGCATACCTACCTCCGCCTGACGAGAGAGTTTGCATATCGTGTACGAAGCGTGGGTGCGCGAATATTTGCCCAATTCCGCAACCCCTCTCAACCACTCCTGCTTCATTTTCCCCCCTCATAGCAGCCATCATCTTCTTCCTCCCATCATCTCACTGTTGAGTCTTTTTAAATAACATCCATCTCTTGCTCATTCTCTCCTAACAATTCTTGTAATATTATAATATATCTGGTTCCTTGCTCCTTCACAACATTGACCGTTTTAGGTGCTTGATTATTGTAGGCAGCTGTGGGAACTTTTGACCACTGCTTATGTGAATGACTTGATTGGGATGATATATATTACATGCGTAGAAGTGAAGGTTTTTGCTCGAGGTAATGTTAGAAGATGAGTACAAGTTAAGATGCTTCTTATGATTAGGAATAACGGAATTTAGTCAATAATTTCTGCCAAAAGTCATAGTGTTCAAATGTAATTTGAGATTAATGATTCTTATAACTTCTTGTAGTTAGTATGAATAGAGAACCTAATCAATCTTGTCAAATGGATAGTGCTGATAACTAACAAGTCCAAGATCAAAGATGACTTAGCCGCCTGTTGCATGGTTTTCCTCTCTTGATTCCTTCATTCTTGTTTGTCATCGTGTAATTGCTCTTGGACTCTTTCAGTTAAATGCTTTCTTAACTGTGGAATACGACATTCAAACTCGCGCGGCAAAATCCACATCTTGTATCAATTACTCAGCAAACAAGCACCTTAGTCAGGAAGTACAAGCGACGTCGTATTGCTTGTCCTTCAATCTGCCTTACTTTTGTTTAATTTTAACTTTAACCTCTTCTTTCCTGAGGATGAAAGCGAACCTGAACTAATGGCGACCTTAGTGTCTGTCGCCGCTGCACTAACAGCGAACGATCGCCGGATTTTGTCGACCGTGAACACCGGAGCGTCGAGCCTTTCATTCGTCGGGTCGAGCTTCATTGTGCTCTGCTACGTTCTATTCAAGGAGCTCCGAAAGTTTTCCTTCAAACTTGTTTTCTACCTTGCCCTCTCTGTATGCATCTCAGTCCACCTTATTTGGATCCTTGGGATTTAGTTGCTGGTGTTTAGATCTGATTTCTTCTTGTTCTCGCCTGATATAAGCCTTTATTTACTAGCACATTTTCATATGGCTTTTAATTGTTAGTTCTGGAATATGTAACCGGTTTGATGTCGAAACATGAATTGGATCGACAATCACAGCATTATTTGAGTCTCCTTTAAGGGAAGTACTTGAGATATCACATACCTCGCTGAAGTTAGGCATTGCCAGTTTACTTTAATTGTTATTTTAAGGGTAAATTGCGATTATCTCTTGTGGTTTGGCCGAATTCAGTCGTCTTCTGAGTTGTTGAACTCTCTCACGATCGTTCAAATACCATTTAATCAATCTCTTACTTTTACTAGCAAATTTTATAAAACAACGAAGGTTAAAATGATCAAGTTTCAGGTACGTTTTGAACATTTTTGCAGAGCTTGTAGGATCAAGGGCACAATGTTAACTGTAAAATGTTAGTTTAAGTTTAAACAAAATACTCAAGGTGGTTAATCAGTAATGAAACAAACCATAAAGGAGTTGTCTCAGGCACTTTCGACCATATGGGAACAATTTGATATTGGCCAAACCGCATGGGAATGCGATTTACCTTATTATGATCAGGACTGGAATTAGGAGTCTAAATATGAAGCTGCAGTTAAAAGTGTTTAATTGATTTGACAGAAACCTGGTAATTACAATACCTTCTACAGTCAGAGCAAACTATAAACTTGCTTGTTGTTGGCTTGACTCCTGGGTCTGGATTGTTCAAGTGTAAAACCGCCTTTTAATGAAAAAGTCTGATTGCATTGCAAGTATACTTTAAGTTGAGCAGCTAACTTCTGCAATCTGTCCTGTTTCCCCTAGTTTCTTTAATTTGCATGTGTCACTAATACTGTTGTGTAATGCATAATTATTTTCTTTTGAAATTTAGAAAATATATCATGCCTGTGCCCTGTGGCTGTATGGAGTTTTGCCTCATTTTCCTTTTCATAATTCAGAGCCTTTGGTAAAGTTCTCCAATGTGACATTTTCTTTGACTGCAGGACATGCTTTGCAGTTTCTTCAACATAGTAGGGTATGCCTGCTGAATCAAGTGCAATCTCCTTCATATGTATGTTAAGTTGTTCATTACTTGATTGATGGAAGTTTGATTTTTATTTAGGGACCCATCCAAAGGTTTCTTTTGTTATGCTCAGAGTTATAGCACACATTTCTTTTGCGTGGCATCTTTCCTATGGACCACAACAATTGCTTTTACCCTTCATCGCGCTGTCGTTAGGCACAAAACAGATGTTGAAGATTTGGAGGCCGTGTTTCATCTATATGTTTGGGGTATGTATTTGTGGATAATCAACTTTTTAACTTGTTAACTTTATTGAATGGGCAACTTTGCCATAATCTCTTCCTCCAGTAACTCTTCAACACCCTGACTGTCAAGAGGAAATTAGAATTTAGAAGAAATTTATTGTGTATTTGACTATTTGGTTTTATCCATATAACAATAGTGGTTTGATATCGTAGTTGCAATTTAATTTCCATTTTCCACCCATTTTTGTAATTAGTTTAAGTCCTTAATTGCAGGGAGTTCATTTGACAATTTTTTTACTATTTATAGGTACCTCCTTAGTTGTGACAGTTATTCGCTCCTTTGGTAATGACCACAGACATTTTGGCACATGGTGTTCTAGTCAAATGGGTCGCACGGGGAAGGCAAGTACTATTTACAAGACCTACCTTGATTTTTTTTAAGTATTTTAATTTCTCAAAAATAAAGTTTATTTTTTCCTTTTTCCGATTTCCTTTTAAAGTACACAATGAGTAATTTATTTCATATCTCGATTTCATATAATTTCTTTAAGCCCCTTGTTTGAATGTAATGTTTCATGCCATGAATACAAATTGTGTTGAAGGTTGTGAAATAAATGCATGGTTGCCAATAAGGAAACATAGTCCATGCTGCAATTCTGCAAAATCAAAATCAGCATCGCTATGCTGAAAATTCAGCATGCTCTCGACTTTTATGATTGGCTTATATGCTCTTTACAATGACACTGTCTAAACGAAGTTGGTGATAAAAAACACTAAGTTTTTATGATGACTTTATCTAAATGAAGTTGGTGGTAACAAATACGATGATGCTGTTTTTTTACATCAATTTTTAAATTCATTTTTGTAATTATCCAAGAGAGAAATAGCAGAATGACATGACAAGCCTCACCTTTCTGCAACTTTTGTACTGCAGATGTACTGTGCACCCTTTGTTATCTTTTAAAAGCTCCCTTTGTCTCCATCTTCTTAAATCAACTTCTTTTCCTGTGCAGGCGGCTCATTTTATCACGTTTTATATGCCACTTTGGGGTGCAATTCTCTACAATGGGTTTACATATTTTCAAGTAATACGCATGCTGAACAATGCAACACGTGTATGTGCTCAAATTTGCGGACTTTTCCCCAAGCAAAACTGATTCAGGAACCTTTAAGACCTTACCATTTTCTTGTGAATTTCAGATGGCAGTTGGTATTTCAGACCGAAATTATGTCTCAGATACAAGAGATAACATGAAGGTATTTAATACTCTGGCTACTTGTACAATATTGGAGATATAAAAATCCATGCATGTGGATGAGGAACCCTGCTTTTCTCCCCCTTCCTAAAAGGAAGGAAAACAACAATAGGTGAACGAAGGATAAGCTTTTAGCTGTTACTAGCTGTTGTTAGTAATCTT
Organism: Vachellia pachyceras; assembly: GCA_025593235.1. NCBI lineage: Eukaryota > Viridiplantae > Streptophyta > Magnoliopsida > Fabales > Fabaceae > Vachellia > Vachellia pachyceras. Next base: position 9,471 of record JANTPZ010150370.1, read on the forward strand.
AAAATACTCATTGTTTGGGCTATTCATTTTCTATGTGTGCCTTTTCTTGAAATGTGGCATATTGATTGCAATCTAGTAAGTTATTGTTTGTTCTCAAACGAATTGCTTAAACTGAAACTGTATTTATTGTCTCATTTGCATTTCTCCTCTATGAAGATACTATAGCATCCTTGTTTTACTTTGCAGGCAGTGAGTCGCTGGGGATACTATCCTCTGATTCTAATAGGATCATTTGCATTTGGCACTATCAACCGCATTCATGACTTTATTAAACCTGACCATAAGATCTTCTGGCTTTCATTGCTAGATGTTGGAACGGCTGCCCTCATGGTATGACAAAATCATTGTACTTGATGTTTTCAGCTATATTCAGATGATTACATTGTTGCTTTATAACCTGTTAGCGCAGAATTTGGTCGTCACTGTAGAACTTTCCCTGCTGAACAGGCATACTAAATCATTTTGAGAATAATTATGCACAAAGGAAGTATTTGCCATTGGTGTAGTTTGTGATACATGGAAACGTTTTTTGCCATTTCCAATTAGTGCACTGCATTTGGCATCCTGTATTACAGATTTTATCATATCAAGATTGAACATCAAGTTCTGTGTCATGAGGTACGAAAATGTATTGCTAATTTCTAGCACTCCCTCTCCTTGATGCAGGGCCTCTTCAACTCAGTAGCATATGGCCTCAATTCTTCTGTTCGTCGGGCAATTTGTGAGAGACTAAACATGTAAGTGCTACTAGTATTCTATTTATGGAAATTCCAATTTGCTTTCTTTGCCCTCTCTGTTGTTCCCTTGACTCTCAAATTTGTCTCACACTGCTATCCTGACTAGATTCAAGTATATTGCTAACTGAATCCCTCTTGGCTTCATTTTCTTCCAGCTCATCGTAATATTCTTCAGGTCATTCACTTGTCATTCTTATTAACCTCGTGATGTGATTATTGGCCGGAAGAACAATATTTCTTATACTTACCACCTATCTTGAGGTTTTTGAATTTTGACCGGTGGACTAAGAATCACTAATGTATTTTCTTGTTCCTTTTCTAAGAAAGAAAATGCTACTGTATTTGTAAGCACGTAATTGCCTTTTAGCTCGTTCAAATAAAACAAACAACTAGACATTTATTCTTTTTATCTACCAGGTTCTTGCCAGAGAGACTTTGCAGATGGCTTCCTAATAATTTGAAGTATAGAAACCAGCAGCAAGAAAGTGAGCTAGTCTCATTAAAAATTGAAGATGAAAGATAGTGGAAATTTGGCGTTTTTCATGCTAGTTTGGGTAGACGAAGTTTTCATGGAGAACGGAATATATCTAGCAGCTTTCATTCCATGTTATCTGTTGCTTTGCTGTGTTACTCACTGATTTGAATCAGGTCATCATCACTATGAAATCTGCCTTGCATGCCCATGATTGGCACTTATCTTCTTATAGAGAACAGCGGCTGAGCCAGCTTATTTTGTTGTGTGTGAAGCTATGATTATGCTCAAGCTCATACCTACTTGTGACTGCCGCAGCAAGTGCCTTTTTTTAATGGAGGCGTAAACTTCTGTTCCTGTAGTTATTCTTTTGCAGATCGTAACTTTGAGCATTTTTGTACATGTCCTTGTATTTCTCTCTAATTTTTGAGATAGGATGCCTGCGTAATATTTTTGTATTACAGTATTGATGCACGTCCATATTGTTACACTATTTGTTCCAGATCTGACTGTATTTAAGGACTCATTTTTAGATCTAATTTTTTATATTTTTGTTTATAGTTGCCTAAATATTGGTATTTGCAACTTTTTTTTTAATAAAATTTCTGTATAATTTAACTCTTTAGAATGCAAATGGCATTCCCCCTTTAGCTTTTAACCAGGGGCATCCTTGGACCTCCTCTTAATTTTAATTTTTTTTGGGCGATTAAGCGAGGCTTAGGACTGTCTAAATTACAAAAACGAAATAGTGGCCAATAACAGGGCAACCTGCATCATGATATTTCTACGAAGCAAATGTGGATCCGGCGCTTTAGTAAATGAATACCCGATAAATCATGTATTTATTTGGGATAGCGTTTAAACTCTAAAAAAATGTTTAACGTTATTTTTTTTAAATCGAGATAATATTCAAAATAAGAGAATTAAATATAAAATTGTCCCGAACATTAGCATTAAATACAAAATGATCACAAAGATTTACAAAATTACCATAAAGTTCCAGGAATAGCTGCTGAGTTTGTAAATGTAAAGACTGCTGAGGTTGTAAATGAAATATGCTGAGGTTATAAATGAAAGCTGCTGAAGTTGTTAATAACAAACAACTTCACCAGCTTTGAGACCATTTTGTAATTTTATAAATCTTTAAGATTATTTTGTATTTAATGCTAATGTTCGACAGCATTTGTATTTAGGTAATTCTCCCTTAATTATTCACGATCCATTCTTGTGATAGACCCAATGCCGTTTGTCTCCTGCCGCCGTGGAGGGGGGGTGCCTCTCCTCCGTCGTCAACTTGAAGGACGCTTCATTGTGGGACCGGGGGATCAGAACTTTGCGTGGCAATGGCAAATAGTGAATGCGAACAAGCAATTCGTTAATCAGTTTGCAGCAATTCAGCAAACTACCACACAGACATCATCTTCTTTGTGCAGATTGCTAAATCAAAAATGTGTTCCCAGTTTCTGCTCCCACGCCAACTTTGAACCGTTCTTCTCATTAGCAGGGGAAATAACACACTCCATTTGCTGTACGTAGCTTTTACCTGAACCCTACTCCATCATCGTTGAACCCGCCAAAATGTTTAACGCAATTTTCTCACAATTACACTAACCAAACCAAAGCTACTCCAAAATGATTTCCATTTTATAATTGAAGTTTGTGCTCTGCCATCGGAATTCAGAACACATTTATGGGGACACCGAAAGACCCCGATCTTAAATTCCCAGAAAGAAAATAAAAAAATAGGTGTAACACAATTGACGTGAATACGAGGTGTAAAGAGGTAATTAGAGCAGCATCGATCTTACCCAAGTATATCTTTTTTTTTTATTTAAAGGGTTCTCCTTACCTACAAGGCTTGGGTTTACCAAGTATGTCTGTAACTAGGCACAGGCACAGGCACTGTCAGCGGCTAGAGAAATTCCTTCATCACCCTCAGACCTGAAGAAGAAGTAGCCAATAGCAAGACCGACCGCGACCGCCACAAGGACCCCTCCGTTAAAGGACATGACGGCCAGCATCAGCAAATATCCGATCGCCGAATTAAAACCAAACAGCAATGCTCCGGCGAACTTCACCCCTGATTTGTTCTTGCCTCTGGCAAGATTCGGTCGGAGAACAGGGATCTGATTCTGGGACGTCGTAGCGGACGGCGTCTCGAACATAATGACCCGCAGGCGAAGGCGGCGATTCTCCAGGTACTGGTAGAAAGCAGAGGCCAAGAGACACGCGAGCAAAGTCAAGGAGTAACTCGTCCATGAATCGGTTTTCCAGGAGTCGATGAGGAGGGTCACTTTTTTGCTCCAGTAGAAGGTCATGTGCATCATCTTGGCTTGCTGATGGAAAACCAGCAAAAGGGGCAATCCACAACGCCTGAACTCTGAAAATCGACAGACTGGGGAAGCAGAACTAGATTTTGACTCAAACCGGCCTTACATGTAGTACTGCGCATGCGTACGTCTCTACGACACTTCATCTTGGGTTCAAATAGATGCCTCCGGGAAGTTCTTATTTACGCATTCGTGCCCTCTTTCTGCATTTCATTGCTTTTACCGACAAGGCTGTTTAGGTAATTTGACTATTGCCCCCCCAGTTGGTAGTACATCTCACCATTGTCAAAAATAAAAAAAAAAAATACACGTAGTACTTCTAACTTCTAAGGAGAATTGAAGATTCTGAAAAAGTAAAAAAGAAAAAAGAAACGCTAGACAGTTGGACAACGTTAATAAAAGGAAAAGGAGCGAGTTAAAGGGGATTTGCGTCATTCTACACCCGAATTTAACCATGGGAAGAATGGCATGCAATTGTATTAATGGGATGGAACAAATTTTAATTTTAATTGATTCACACAATGGTACTTAATTAAGATGGCCTTGATACAAAAAAAAAAATAAGAGAACCAAATGTAACACCCTCACATAATGTGTCTATTTAAATTAGAGCCGTAAATGGTTATTCCAACGTAATTAACGGTATACGAGATGAATATATAGGATGATTTTCTTTTTCTTGAATTGTGTGACCATATATGTTGGAACAATATGTTTGTTTGAATACAAATACGGTATTTTTTTGAGGCTATTTCTAGACATTGTGAGTGTTAACTTGTAATGTTCTCTACATATGGGTGAACGCCCTAGCGATATTGATGGGTTTGATTCTAGCTCTTGATTTTCATTTATCTTGAGTGGGAGCACTCTAACTGATATTTACAATTTAAAAATATGCTTACATTTAGTATTTGACAGTATTTAAAATAAAATCATCTTAAATATAGATATACATGTACTTTAGTTCAAAAAAAAATTTGATGTTTACCAAAAACCGACGAATCAAATTTCCAACAAGGACATTCTCAGCACAAGACATTTTCTTTTTATGTTGTCATTATTTTCGGAGAAGGGGCTTTTCAGAATTTAGAATTAGTGAGTTTGCAACGGCAAATGTACAATATATATAGATTAAATCATTATATTAAAGAAGAGAAAATGGGCAACGCGATGCCTAAACATTAAGCAGGCAAGTCACCGAGCGGGATTTTTTTTTTGTTGCCACAGATGAACTTTTAGAAAACACAAGGGCGTCACCCCCGGGTCCAAATAGAACATTGGGCCAAAGCCCAGCTCGATCGTTAAGGCAAGCCAAGAAATAGTATTCTGAAGGAATTAGTAATGAAGCAAAAGAATATGATTGGATATGTACTCATGTACTATCTAATGGTACCTCAGACAGCTTTGTCTACAAAAGGAAGTTTAATACAATTTTAAGTCCCTCCAATTTTATATTAGTATTTTTAATTCTTAAATTTCATTTCATTTAAAATATTAATACCGACTAATTTTATCCTTAAAGAATTAAAATCAATGAGCCAACACAACACAAGGAAGTTGAAGCCGAAATAAATAACCCGAAATGAAACCATTGCACCGAAACTCAGTCATCTGCTGCTTCTGCCTAACCGGGATAAGATAAGATCCTCCCTACGTAGGACCCTCCAATGATTAATGCACGGACCATTAACTGCGTAGCGTACAGATATTTTCTTCTGCTCTTGCGTCTCACTCTCATATTCCTCCCCCTCCCTTTACTTTCTTGCTGCCTCCAGCGCTCTCTCTTATCTGATTAACCAGTTACTCTCGAACAGGCTCTCTCTTTTCTGATTAGAAGAGAGGAACAAGGATCCATTATTCAAACTGATG
>JANTPZ010150371.1:0-22726 GCA_025593235.1 Vachellia pachyceras
TGTCGGAACCGAGGGAGGAGTTTCAAATTCCGTCCATAGTGTCGTCCGGCTTTACTGGGGACATGCAGAGAGCTTATAAAGGTCGCCATTGCAAGAAGTTTTACACGGAAGAAGGGTGCCCATATGGAGATAATTGCACATTTCTTCACGACGAGCAATCTAGGAATCGTGAGAGTGTGGCTATAAGTTTAGGCCCCGGTGGGTATGGCGGTGCTGGGAGTGGCTCTAATTCCAAGCCATCCAATTGGAAAACACGGATTTGCAATAAGTGGGAGATGACTGGGTATTGCCCATTTGGAAATAAATGTCATTTTGCCCATGGCGCTGCAGGTACGGTTCGTTTGCCTTGAGATTTTTAGAGCTTATGTTTTAGTTAAAGAAAGATGAACTTCTATATGTAATCTGATCAACTTTGCTAAATCGTCAAAATTACTCTTAAGTGAGATTATCTTAGAGCATAAAGACCTGAATTAGAAATTTTGTAAAAGCAACTAGCTTGGGATAGCGGTTGCTTGATCATAATTAAGAGGATGTTTATTGAACATAGCACGCTACTGGAATTAAAAATTAGTTTGTGGCCGGCACTTTTTAGTAGGATACACATTTTTGTGACTGAGATAATAGTTCTAAGTATTGACAGTAGGTTGCTTTTGGATTACTATACATAAAATTTTCCTTTCTTATGGTCACTACAGCTATAATTCCGTACAAGACAAAATTCCTTTGGTATCACTATACGGAAATATGTCTGTGGTTGCGGACACTAACTACTGGGAGCGTAATTATATGATAAGCATGATTTTCCTTAAGCGTACCAGTCAAGTTTACTTTGAATTGACTTATTTATCCCTTACAATGTTTTATCTAGGAAATGAGGGATACATGCGTATAATCAGAGAAACAGTGGGTTCTTATCCATTGCATAGTGAAAGGTCTAAAAAACAACTCAAAAATTGTAACAGCATAATTGTTGACTCTAAGCCAGGGTAATTTCTTTTTCATTTTTTTCAAACCATTATGCACTTAGCTGAGACTTTGTCAAGGAAGCATGGGGAGAAGAAATGAATGATAAATGTATTCATTTATGAGGTACCTATAATTGGGGATTTATTTGTAACCTTTTCTTGGTCTCTGGAATTTATGTATAACTTAAGATTAAGATTTTAGAACTCTGTTGTTTGAGCTTGGGTTATCTTTTTCTTCGTTAGAGTATTAGTGGTAATTTTGTTCACTTAAGTCTTAATTTGGGGTTTCTTATCTTAGTTAAATTAGAGCTGTTTAAATCACCTATAAAAGGCATATATATGTCTTATGGGTTGCAGCTTTGTCGTTGAGTTAGTACAAATATTCAGGGATTTGGATTTTTTTTTTGCTAAAGCACAGGTATCCTCCTCTTGGAGGCAATCCTGTTTGAGCTATTGTCGACCACTAAAGGTGGGCACCTCTCCTAGTGGAGATTCAAATTACGTTGTGAAAGATTAGTTCTTTCTGCTAGGCCTAACCCTTGTTGGTAGGAATTGGGATATTGTTCTTAAGTTTCCTATTTTGTTTCTACATAAGTAGATGGTGGGGATTCAATCATGTTTGGGCTGTTGTTGAGCACTAAAAGTGGGTACATCTCCTAATGGGGATTCAAACTACCTTGTGAAGGATTAGTTCCTTCCACAGGCCTAACCCTCTTTGGTAGGAATTGGGATGTTATTCTTTAGTTTCCTATTTTATTTCTACATAACTAGATGGTGGGTCCCATATGTTGCATGGAATTTGAAGTGGGCCTTAGCTTATAACTTATGAATAGTGCTGTGTCTTCGTATAAATTTTTCTGCGCGCGCGCGCACACACACACACACACAAAAGGATGATTCTCACCTTTGCTTCCTATGCTTTGTGTGCTTCAATATATAAGCTTGCCTTGTCTGATGTAAGGCAGCAGCACTTCAGCGTGAAAACTTGAAAAAAGAGAGGTTTGATTATGTTTGAAAGAGGGTAGATTAAATCCTCAGGGCTCTGAGGGTTGCTTTCTAAGATGGCATGAGACCTTGAGTTTTGCTTACACTGGTGTACTTTTAGGCAACTCAGTAGAGGCCAAAATGAAGGAAGCTCACGGTAAGACGATCATGCTAATAATATTTCGTTGAAGAATGAAGTTGGACTCAGCTGAGAGAAAGCTAAATACCTAAGTTTACAGTCACAGATACATATTATTCTTAACTGAGAAGCAACAGATGGAGGAAATCAAACTTTTGTAGCAAACTATGTACTTAACCTATAAGAAACAAAAAATGTGATTAAAAGAGTTATCTATCCCAAAACCCATGTATTGGAGAGTGGAGGTGAGGGGCAATTGTTTTACATTGTATTAGAACAAGGTCAAGGATTCTTTTCACAAGGTATAGGAATGATTGACCGTGTAGTTTAGGTAATATTTAGTTTCCTCCTCTTTTCAAATCACTAAAAACTGGTGTGAATATCAATCCGAAAAGGAAGATTCATCTAAAATGCCAAGAGTATATGTAATTAGAAAAATTTGCCCTAGTATATGTCATTATCTCTTTCTCTGAGAGACTAAGACACAGCTAAGGATTTCGTGGCTAAAGTTGGACATGGCTGATGTCCATTCATGGTTCTGTGCTTTCTGGGCTCAAACAAAAGCAGAGGAGAATATTTTCTTGTATTCAGATTGCATGGTTTACCCTTAAATGTAGCTGTGTATTTGTGATATAGTGAGAGCTGCTGGTTAAATGTCTTATTTGATGTTATGTTATTTCTGCCACTCTGCACTCATCACAAAAGTTGTGTTATCTGTGACGGATTGTTGTCAGTATTAATTAAATGCTGATGATTTATTCAGTGTACGTGCTACTATCTCTAAGCTGTACCTGTCCTTGTGTGTAATAATTTTTAAGGACATTCTTCTTTGACATTAACATTAGCAAATACTCAGTACCTTATGAGCTTAAACTGTTATCGCCAGAACTGTATTTAATCATCCATTTCACAGTCTGAGTTTTCATTATATATATTTCCACGTCAGAGTTACACCGATATGGAGGGGGGCCTATGGAGGGAGAAAATAGAGACACTGCATCGGCAACTGCTCCTGAGGTGAAGCAGGGTGCGGTGCCTTCAAAAGCGCCTGCTGATAATGTGGTTTCATCAGTCACTCCTGTGGCTCACCCTGACGTGTTTCATATCGGAGTTCCTTCACAAAGGGCTTCCATTGTGATTCAGAGGCCAGGTCAGAGAGCTCATCAGAAGTGGAAGGGTCCAGACAAAATCAGTAGGATATATGGTGATTGGATTGATGACTTGGAATGAACTACTACTAAGGAGTTCCATTTTTGCTATTGAAGAAAACGGCTGATAAGGACTTATGGCCACGACATGCATCACTAATATAAACTGGATACGTAGTTTTCTTGGGTTGTGATCTGATCATATGATGAAGATCATGTATCTTTATGGTTGGTTTTCTTCTCTTGGGGGGTTTGAATTGTTGTCTGACTTCCATTCTCACCTTCTTCGTGTATCACTTTTAACTATCAGATGAGCTTTTCATCCTACGAGAACATTGTTTCACAATTCACTAATATATGTTCCGTTTCTAAACTTGCTCCATAGCATCAGACTCTCTGCCTGTTATGCTTCTTTTCTTTTTTTTCTTTCTATACACTGTTTTTTTTATACATAAATTTTAGGAAAGGGGTTGGGTTTACTTATGATTCAAGGGCAGGGCACCTAACTCATAATCCATTAGGACCTGTCCCTGCGGGCAATGGAGCATGTCAAGCAAGCCCTTTAATTCTGGCCACATAGGTAAGTCGACTCAACTTTACTAAGCTGTGGTTATGCCTCCCCAAACGTCGTGACTGGAGCCACAACAAAGTGGCACTCCACAGGATCGAACCCTCTCTCTTTAGGTGAGAGTACTAGCCCAATTTGAACCCACGGACGATGGGTTTTCGATACACTGTTATGCTTCTTTTGTTCTCTTCTCCATTTCCATATCAAATGCATTAGCCCATGTTTTTCTTGGGCTTGACCATTCTAAAAAGAGTCAGTGAGACTGAGAGCCCCTGTATGGTTAACTGCATGAGCAGTAAGCCGAAAAAAAAAAAAGTCTCAAAGGCATGACTTGTTGATCTGATTTTTTGTTTCCCAAAGTAAATCTATTTAGATTACCGGGACAGGAGAGATTGATTATAATAGTTAACAGGAGAGATGTTCATTGACAGTATTTCAAATTATCTCCAATAAAAAAATGTGTTTAATAAAAAAATCTATTTAGATAAATAAATATTTCTTCTGTCTAAAATTATGAGGCACGCTGAACTAATTTATACTTTTAATTAGTTAATGTCATTAATATATATATATATATATATTATTTTGTTCATCCTAATTGATAGGATAGGATATGATGCCTTGATTAGAAGTTAACTAAGAAGCTAGTTCTTAATTTTTAGTATTCATTAAAAGTATTTTATTGGAAAAATCTTGTCAATTACATCTTAAAAGTAAAGTATTAACATTTCAAGACCATTTTAAGAGTTTTCTTTTAAATCATGATTTTTAAATAAGGATAAATTTAGAATTTATTTGTTAATCCATGGATTATTTTTTCTTATTTGGAATAATTACAGGAAACTTATATTTTGTACCGGGAATAGAAGTTTAAAATTCAACTATTTTTCAGAAAAAAACATTAATTGCTCAAAATTTGCAAAGAAAGGGAAACATGTGTATACACTCACATAATAACTTCGATATGTTAAGAAAGACATCTCAACTGATTAATGTAATTTGTTTATACGGTAGTTAGGAAGCTTTGTTCCGAGCCTGTGTACGTATATAGAGCCATACGTGGTTGCCAACAGGCCTCTACTGAGTACCTCGCTGCCTCAAAATGATCAAACTTTTTTTTGCATAATAACCTCCTGTACTTTTTTTTGTGTGCGTGACAAATGACCTCATACGTAGGTAGTTATTATTGGCGATGATTATTATCCTTGCAATAAAAATAAAAATTAATATGTAATATAAAATAGGGAAAATTCTTATGAAATCCAGTCGAAATTAGAGGTGGGAAAACGGATTAAACTCGCCTATAGGTAGCGGGCTCGGGCTGGCTTTTGCTAGTCCATCACCACCGACCTGGCCCGCCAACCCCTTTTTTTATTTTGTTAAAATATATAAATGTGTCATTTTTTTATTTTTTTTTCATCTCAATATTTTTTACAAAGAAAAAAAGTAATATTAAATTCTATTTTTAAGAAATTATTGAACATTTATTGATAGGATTGAAAAGAGAATCATGTAATTATGCAATCTTATAGGAAAAACATGGTAAAAAAGGAAAAAATGATTTATTTAATATGCAAAAATGTAATTATGTAATTTTTTTTTAGTGAAAGAGATTTTATTAATCAAGAAGAGGAAGATACAGAGCAATAAAATGAAGGGAGGGTAAGGATAAAACACAAGCTAACATTCAACCTAAGGAAACAGAACAAAGAAGCGCCTAGGCATTCCTAGTATGTTCACTAAGACCAAGGACCTCATTGACCAAACGGTGAGCCTGCGTTGTTTTGCTACAAAACAGAAGCATGTTCCTAGCAGACCATAATTTCCAACACATAATTCCAAAGGTGGTATACTAGTCTGGATTATTATAGGATGATTGAATATTCTTGAGTAACCATTCATTAAAGGGGCAGTGCAGGAACTGGAAAGCCTTGTGATACGGTAGAACAAGCTTCCATCGTTCAGTCACCATATCACAATTTCGTAGCACATGATCAACATCCTCAATAGCTTTCCCGCATACACCACATATGGGATCTTGTGTCATATGTCTTCTTACTCTCTCACAGTTAGTAAGTAACTTTTTCTTCAGAACAAGCCATAGGAAGAAATGAACTCTCTGTGCTCCTGGCCACTTCTATGCTAAATCCCATTTAAGCTCCTTAATATCCCAATGGTTGCTCATGATAAGGCCATATGCAGAGTTAACAGTAAACTTCCCTGTACTTGAAGGATGCCAAGAGCAAGAGGCCGAAGAATTACTTGCAAAGGGGGGCTTAGTGCAGGATATTTCCTTAAGAACATCCCTTAGCAGGTGATCGCGGAAGGATTCCCACTCCCATGTGCCTTCACTAACATAATCATCCAGTGTTTTCTGGAGTTCTAATTCTGATAAAAGGGTAGAAGAGAGATGGCACAGAGGGCTAAGATCTCCAACCCAATGATTAGACCAGAACCGTACATTTTGACCATTGCCTGTTGACCACTTCAGACCCATATCAGTGTCGTTCTATACTTGCATTAGGCTCTTCCAAAGATAGGAAACTTGGCGGGTCCTATGAGAGTTGGAGCTTGAGATAGGTCATTTATATTTATCTCGAAGGAACTAGACCCATAGCTTATTAGGTTGCATTATGAGGGAATGAACGGGTTTCATAAGAAACGCCGAATTCTGCCCTCGGAGATCTTTGAGTCCGCTGCCTTCATTTCTCTTCGGTTGACACATTGTATCCCATTTGATAAGATGAATTCCTTTATCTTGATTGGTAGAACCCCAAACAAAGTTGCAAATAAGCGTTTGGAGTCTGTCACAAGTACTTACAGGTAAACGGGTCAACTGCATGGCAAATTGAGGGTATGGTGCTAAGAACTGATTGTGCCAAAGTAATACGACCTGCTAAGGAGAGGGTCTTTGCCTTCCAGCCCGAAAGCTTACACTGGGTCTTCTCTCCAAGATACTTATAGGTGTCTCTGGTAATTCTTTTATGGATGAGAGGCACCCCCAAATATTTCTCCAATTGGTCAGTCTTCTGGAATCCCAACTCTTCACAAATGGTGTGAGCCTCCTGAGTCTGGACATTCTTAGAAAAATATATTCCTGTATTGGCTTTACTGACACGATGACCAGAGGAGTGGCAGAAGGCATCAAGGATATGATGAATAAGCTTGACTTGCGCATTTGATGTTGTGCTAAACAGTATGAGATCATCTGCAAAGAACAAATGGGAAAAGGGGGACTGTCATTTCCCATATGTATTGGTTTCCACGCTCCACGTCCTACTTCAGTACATATTGTCTGAGAGAGCTTTTCCATACATAGGACAAAGAGGTATGGGGAGAGAGGGCCACCTTGTCGAATCCCCCGTTAAGGCACAAAAGAGTTCGAGGGCTGACCATTCCATAGGACTTGCATAATTGCTGTGGTAATAAACCGCATGATGATATTAATCAAAGAATCAGGGATATTAGCATCTTTCAAGGTCTTCTCTATAAAATCCCAGCCAAGTTGATCAAATTCTTTTTCTAGGTTTACCTTAATAGCCATCTAACCCGTTTTCCCTGTTTTCTTACGCATGAAGTGTATTTCCTCTTGTGTAATGAGAATGTTGTCAGTGATATTTCGGCCTGTGATAAAGCTGGCTTGGAATGGGAGCGAGAGCACTGGCATGATAGCTTTAAGTCTGTTGGCAATGATCTTTGTAATCAACTTATAAATGGTTGAACAAAGACTGATGGGTCTAAATTCCTTTAACTTATGAGGGTGATCCACCTTTGGAATGAGACAGATAAGGGTATGGTTTAGCTAGGGGTCTACTTCTTTGCCTTCAAAAAGGCCAATTATCTCCCTTGTTATGAACTCACCAACAATCTCCCAGTAGGTTTGGAAGAAGGGTGCATGAAACCCATCCAATCCAGGAGATTTGAGGGGATGCATTTCAAAAAAAGCCTGTCTAATCTCCTCCCTGGATACAGAGCGATTAAGCATTGTTAGCACAGACTCAGACAGGGTAGGAAACAAACCTGTGGTGGGATAATTGTTCACTCTACTAGGATCAGCTAAGTACAACGTTTGGAAATAGTCAGCTGCCATTTTATTAAGCTTTCTTTGATCTGCCTCCTAAACGCCATCTTCATTTTGGAGCATTGTAACTCGGTTGTGCCTTCTCCTAATAAAAGCTTTTGTATGATAAAATCTAGTATTCCGGTCCCCATCTTTAATCCATTGACTGCAAGATTTTTGCATCCATAAGATTTCCTCCTGCAAAAGAATAGACTTATAATCCTGAAGAAGAGTGCGTTCCAGATCCATTAGATTGCTGGAGAAAGGTTGCTTCTCAAGGCACCGTTGGACTCCAAGCAATCGCTTCCTAATTGCGTGCTTCTTCTTTCCAATCTGGCCAAAGACCTCCTGATTCCATCTCTGGGCTTCAGCTGCAAAGATACTCAAGTTTTCCGCTAGAGTCCTCGTTTGGCTCCAAGAATTTGCAACCAGATTCCTGAAATTAGGATGAAGGGCCCACCCTGCTATATAACGGAAGGGCTTTACATTGTTATGATTACACCGTTTTTGCTTGATCAAAAGGGGTTTATGGTCACTTTGTATTTTAGGGAGATGCATAATGGTGGTGTTTGGATGATCTAAAAGCCACTTCCTATTCCCCAGGGCGCGATCTAATCTAACCAACAAACTCCCTCTCTGCCATGTGAATTTGGGACCCGTGAATCCCAGGTCAAGGAGCTCTGCTTTATGCAAAAAATCTTTGAAGGAATTACAACCTGCCCTCATCCTTCTAGTTCTTCCTTTCTTTTCATCATCCGAGATAGTGGCATCAAAATCCCCTGCCAATAGCCAAGCTATGTTCGAAGCAGCCCGAAGCTTGAGAAGGTCCTTCCACAAGTGTTCCTTGAGGGCGGGGTTAGGACTACCATAAATGGCAGTAAAGAGGAAAGGGTTGCCTTCCTTATCCTTAGCAACTCTGACATGAATGAATTGGTGATGATTGACCAGAACAGTGAGAGATATATTTTCCATCCAAAGGATCCATATTCCACCTGAGAAGCCAACAACTTCCACTCTATATGAGTATGGGTATCCAGTTTTCCTTATTATTCCATCAGCCTTTGTTCCTGATATCCTGGGTTCAACAAGCGCCAAAATGTCTGGCTGATACCCCTGCAATAAAGACTTAAGAACGCGTTAAAACTTTCTAGATGCAGCCCTTTGGCTGTTCCAGACAAAAATTGACTTATTCATCATAAAGGTAGCTAGTGCTCCATATTGGAGCAGTTTGGGTCTTCATCGAAGCCAACATCTTGACCTGCTGCATATTCTAGCTCATCCTCGGAGGATACGGGAGTACCCAAAGACTCTGAAATATCCTTTGCAAGCTTCTCAGAGACCATGCCAATTCCCTCCTTGTGCTTAGTTTTTTATTTCTTAAGTTTGATAGTTTGCTGTAGCTTCAGGCCCTCTTTTGTTGGGCCTTTATCTGGAGGCTTCATCTTCAAATTTTCCTTACCTCCAAGAGTCGATGATTGGTCCTTTTGAGATTTCGACCTTGCCTCTCCTTCCACTACGAGTTGGAGAATATGTTTGAGACTTGACATTGAGACCTTGCCTCCAAGTTCGTTCCTTTATAGGCAGGCGAGTCAAAGAGTGTGTCAGGATATGGTTTGCTGCCGATTATTTTCTGGGGGCCCTTGCCTTTATCTTGCTTTATATCCTGACTTGTCCTTGCGTTAGGAGTTCCTCGCTGCTTCTGTTTGCCTTTTGATTGATCAGAGGAGGTGTCAGCCCTACAAAGGGGCTCTTCAGTGTACTGCTTTTCATTTTGGAGGTTATCGATTAGGTTCATGGAAGAGAGGGGTCTGAATCGATTATCTATGCTTCCACTATAGTGGGTTTCCCCTGTAGGTGATTTTCTGACACTTTTGTTGTTCTTCCATCCCTTTAACAGGACCTGCATCCAATCACCAAACATCTGGTCCTCACGCGCGCGTGGTTCACACGATCTGGTATTTGGGAAAGTGGTAGTCATCGGAGAACTTGTGCCCGCCTCGTTAGGTTTGTGTTAATGCACCTTAAGAGGACACGAGACTTCACGATGGCCATAGCGTCCACAGTTATAAAAGATAATTGGTAGGCCTTCATACTCAACAAGCGGAGTTATTCCATCCAACTTAATCTTAGAGACTAAGGGCTTTATCATATCGATCTTAATTGCTAGTCTGGCAAATTGAGCTTTGTCTACACCTTCCATGTTATAATCAATTTTTATAACCTGCCTAATCACCTCATGAATAGCTCTGAGGACGTTCTTGTGGTAATAGTGGTAAGGTAATCCTGGTAACCAGACCCAACCATACACCTGCCTTATCTCAAGGTTCTGAGGGGAGACGGAGGGTTCCCAAGGATGGATGAATTAAACATATTTTGTCACATGAATTTATAACATTTTGAGGGAATTTTGGTCCTATTGTTGGACTTTTATTAGGTTCAAATGCATTAAATTTGATTAATGACAATTGTCTGAAATTAAATCTAATCAAGGTTAAATGACCAAACTTTTAATCATTTTGTTAAATGATTGATTTTAGGACATTTGATGCTACTCAATATCAATTGTCAATGTAGGCACCTTTGGAAGAAATTGAGATTAAAAGCTTTGGATTTGCAAACCTTATGATTATCTTGAGAATTTGGGCTTTCAATTGCAATGGGCCTCATCAACTTATTCATCATCCAGAGACTACCTCCATGAACCTATTGTTCCACCTAATACCACTTCCTTGATTATTCTTTGATCCAGCCCAAACACTCATTCATTTTCTTTGGGCCTTTATTTTCCATTCCAAGCCACGTACAGACACATCCATTAAAATCCAATTCCTTCCAATATACCTCCAGGAGACCAAAAGAAAAGGGGGATTCATTCATTATTCCAGCCACTAGCCGCCACACCTCATCCACCAATTCTAACACATTCACCAGCTGCCACTTTCATACCCATTCATTCGTATTATCGACACCTCCAGCCATTCCTCCATCGTCCTGTTTCCATCGTGCTGTTCAGCCATTTTATTCTCCTCACAGACAAGCAGCCATTTTCGGTCCAGAGGGAGCAAATTTCTGTTCATTTTCATCCATCGCTGTTCAGAGAGGACTTGATCAGAAGAAACTATTCAGCCACACTCCATCCATCGTTGTCGCTGTGCAGTCCCGTGAAAAAATGACAGAAGCAGTGTTTGGATGCTTGAAATTGTTGATGGCAATTAGTGGCTAATTTCATGATTCTCTAATTCAACAACAATGTCATGAGCTTGAGTCTTCAAAGGGGAGTTTTAGCTGCTTTAATTTCCTATCCAATAATTGTTTAACAATTCTTAGGTCTTAGGATAGTTATTCTAATTGTTGGAACAATTTTAATTGTTTAAGTTGGATTATGTTGTGGAAATTATTGTGACTGGAATTATTGCTTGGCAATTGATATTGGACTTATTATAACTTTAATTTCAATTATAATGTTGTGGTATCACATTGTATTGAATTTAGAGTTAATATCTTGTGATTTTCTAAGGTGGCTTAGAATCTTGGATCAAATAATCTTTTGCTAGCTTTAATTCTATTATTTGAATTTAAGAGTTACAATTAAGCAGTGGTTTTATTATCCTTAATTCCTTTTTACTATTCTGATGGCAGTTAGTAAATTGGAAGTTTGGAAAATATTTTGTGGCAATTCGAGGTGGCTCGATTGTTGGATTAAAGCTTAATTATAATTCTTTAATTCATTATTTTAACTCTCATATCCATTGAAGTGATGATTGCCGGCGTTGTTGAGTTCGGGAATTGATTTCCATCATCATTATTCGCGCTTCATTTATCTCCATTTGTTTCACTTGTTTTCATATTTAAAAATACCAAAAAAAAAAGTATTTTAATTTTAGTTTAATTCATAGTAATCACTTAAAATTTCCTCCAATTAATTTCAGTTTGAGTTACTCGCATTTAATTACTAGGATTTTATTTCATTTTTTAGGCTCCCCAAAGTGAACACGACCCGGATTGGTGCTATACTACATTAATTCGGTTAAAATCTTTGACGTGGACTTAGGCGACTAAAAGTTCGCTCGTCAGTAGACTGTCAAGTAATGCCCCAAGACAACCCAAGGTCCTCCCAGTAAGGCCTTAAGGTAGTCTTCTTCATTATCAAATTTGACCATGAAGCACCCTTCTTCCAATTCTGTGAGTTTCACACTCCCAGTTGCCAGTTGGTTTCCACAGGTTCATGATTTTTTCATGTAATGTATCCTATCTTATATATCGACCGAGCATCTTGACAACAACAGCTAGGCGCATACAGTGGGACATAAAGTCCTGAACCCGTTGGGAGAAATTAATGGACGGAACTAGTCCGTCCAAGACGAAAGAGACATCATCCAGTTCAAGCATCAGCTCGCCTTGTTGAGGTTCACTAGCATCCACAGTATTTGCATTCAAACCTAGGAGCTTATCACGAAAAGAGAGAGGACATGGGTTTTCATTTACCTCTTCCTGCCGTTCAGACCTTTCCTCAATCATGGTTTCTTGGAGAAATCCCTCTTCCGTTTACTCCGTTGGGACAGGAACTTGGGAAGGAATCTTATTGGCTTCAACAACCATGTCTGATCCTGAATGTTCTTCTAGACTTCTAGTCTTTACTTTCTTGGCAGTTCGGGTTTCTTCCTCCAAGGGTTGCGGTCCCCTTTTTCAATTAGTACAACGTTAACTGTTTGCTCCATATAGGCAGCAAGACCGAGGGCGAAGGGAAGGCAAGAGGCACTGAGCCTCTGCCACAGTGGGCGACGGAGGGGAGAGCAGAGGTGACGGGGGACAACAGAGATGACAGGGGAGGCGATGAGACTATTTTTTTTCAAAATGTTTGTAATTATGTAATTTTATTTAAAAGAGAATCATGTAATTATGCAATTTTATTTTGTTTCAATCTTATCGTGTTTGCATTATGTTAAGTGCTAGTTGGTTTTGTGACTTGTACTTGAATAAGTGTTGATCTATATGTGCTATGGAATGAATGAATTTGAGTCAAGCATGAAAGACCAAAGCATAGAAGTCACGCAACCCAAGCAGCAAGGCACCAGGTGTGATACATGCAACACACACCCCAGAGGTAAGTTTGTATTCAGAACCCTCTATCAACCAATATGATCCTCATGAGTTAGAGATGCCAGTACAGGATGAAGAAGATCCAGACATAGAGATATTATTCCAAGATGAAGATGATTTAGAACCAATAAGCCCATTAAAGACGCCAGTAACGGAGGAACAACTCCTGGTAAAGAAAAGTTTGATAAGTGATTCGTGGCTCATACAACTATTAGAGGAACCATTTATGATTGAGCCTGAGTTATTAAATAAGTCTTTTATGCTTGAGCCCGAAAGTCCAATCTTACCGGAAGAGGAAGCTCCTAAGAAGAAGTCCTTAGAGACAGGTTCTAACACCATAGAATCGCATCAGGATTCGAATGAAGTGTTAGAGATAGAGACAGAATCAGAGACTAAAGAAGAGGATAAAGCCCATAAAAGAAATAAACCCAGTAAGGCAGCATATCTGCATAATCTTCTGTACACGAACGCTAGAGAGTTAAAGGAATTTACCTCTCTACAAGGACGCAGTTTTTATCTAGCGTGGATAGCAAGGGCAAGGAAAGCATATGAGTTAGATCGTTTGTTTTCAGGTGCAGCTAAGGACCATGAATGGTTATGGGTACTTATGGCTACTATTCCAGACCTACAACTCTGGAAAGCTGCGAGATTACATATTTTATCTCTCCCTATCCCTAACTTTTATGTATGCTTAGGAAAGTTAGAGGCCCTTGTATATGAGATCTTTCCAAATGACTAGATGATAGAGCTGCTATGTAAATGCTACTTATGTGAATACATATGTTGTTTTGAGTAGTATAATGATGAGCATGAAAGTTAAATTATTATATTAATATGGCTGTTCATTTTCAAGGATTGAGAGATAAAAATGGTGAGGACATGTAGAACCCAAAATGTAGAAGAACAAAGGGATCAGCCTAGACAAGACGACCATATGCAGGAAACTGAATGAACAATAATAACTCATGGAACAGCTAAGAGCAGTTCAAGCTCGTTAAGAGTAGGAAAAAATAGTTGAGAGAGAGGCTACTATTTAGGAAGCTATAGCAGCAGCCTTAGCTGCCCAGAACCAAAATGTTCCCTAGCCTCCTCCTTAACTAGAACCTGAACAAATTCCTGTTCCCTCACCAATTCAGGTTGTTAGGCTTGAGGATAGAGATGAAGTACATCAGTGGGTTATCAAGTTTTGCAAACATGACCCACCCATCTTTGAAGGATCTCTAGATGTTCAAGTCACAGAAAAATGGATCATGTGGCTTGAGAAAATTTTCAAAGTTATAAATTGCCTTTATGAGATGAAGGCACATCTAGCTATTTATAAGTTAGAGCAAGAAGCAGATAGATGGTAGAGTAACACCGAGTTAATCTTGCAGGAAAGGAATACACCTATCACTTGGGAAATTTTTTTGGAGCAGTTTAATCAAAAATATTTTTCTAAGTTGATTCAAGATGAGAAGAAAGCTGAGTTTTTAGTTCTGAGGCAAGGAGATAGAGAATCTTTTTATGAGTATTTAGCTAGATATTTACAACTATCTAGGTACTCAACCTATCTCCAGAGGACCTACGATGAGACGTGGAATACATAACGCACTCTTAGGGGATTAAAGCCAGCCCTAAGAGAAAGGATAGCCCCTATGAGAATCACTACTTTCAATACAACAGTTGGGGTCTGTAAGGTGACAGAGAGTAGCTAGAATCATCATGTGATGGCTAAAGCCTCATACCCAGCAGAGGGGTCAAAATCAGGAAGTTCCTCTGCTACTAAAAAGGGAAAGAGACATCTGTTTAGAAGAAGGTTCAAAAGGCCGGGAAGAAAAGGCATAGTGCAGCGAGATCAACCTAGTAAGCCCTGCAGTGCATGCGGCCGCAGTCATGGAGACAGACCTTGCCTAGCTGGCCAGAACGTATGTTACAAGTGCAGCAAGCCTGGACATTATGCCAGAGAATGCAACCAGGTGACAGAAGGGACCGGACCCCAGAGCTCAGGTTGAGTCTTTGCAATACCCAACTTAGGATTCTTATGCATAGCAGAAGTGAGATTAAGCTAAGTTCCAATTCTATATTGCTTCCATATGTGGTTAACATTAGGGAAATTTTAGATCTTACATAGGCTTTCATTGTTAAGAATGCGTATGCTTGACTATTGATTATAAAGGTCGTGTAGATGGATGTCAAATTTAATGGAGAGCCATTTCAATGCAAAAGCTAGTATTGTAGCATGTTACTGAGCTCTTGCACTGGATTCTGATCACTCCCACTTTAGTGTTTGTAATTATGTCAAAAAAAAAAAAAATTCTATCCATAATTTGTATGAAAAAACATTTAATCATATCAAATTTCAATAAGATCAAACAGGACAAAGTTCATGAAAGAGTACATGTCTGTACAAGCTATGAAAAGTTTTCAGGGCCTAATGTCACTCCGAATTGTGTTTATAGAGCACATAAGGCTAACCATGATATTTACAAGTTTATTGACGTCAATATATTAATATGAAATAAAATTTATATAATGACACCACCCATTTTAAATTTCAGATAAATCATGTCTAATTTCTAACCATGCGAGAGAGTTGAACTTGCCAGTTGCGCCTAAGCATGAGAGAAGTATCATGAAGGGATTGAGTTGCTCTCATAATTATTACTATATTGAAAAGTTGAAACAACCATCTCCTGAGGATCTAGATTACTATGCCAGAAAATAGTTTCAATCATATCTCGTATTTACCAGCATCACTGTCATATATACGATATCCAAATTGCCCTTGCTGTGATTTCTTTAAAAAAAAACCCAATATTTTACTGAGCATTCCACAAGAAAAAGGTGTACACACACATTGAAAATTGGAATTACACATGCAATTATTAGATGCGACTACTGAATCTAAATTGTTCAAAGTTAACTCAATCTAGGGAGAGGGAGTCCCCAGACGAATGATATATATGTAAATTATTAAAGGGGGAATCTGAGAGGGGTACGTGAAGTAGTCATATCCTGCGAAACCCAACACAGATTTGAACACGAAGGGTAGCTATTACACAGCTCGTTTCGTGTTTGTATGCGCCTTTCTATATAGAATTGGGTCCCCCCATCATCCCTCCATTGTTTTACAGAATCGTCTGTGGATTTTTGAGAAACTTACAGCGATATTTGTTTTTGTGTGTGTGTGACTGTGAGCCTCCCTCCTTTTCCTTTGCTGAAAAAGCATCTTGCCTTTTTCTGCTCCTTCTCACATGCTTCGAATCCTCTTCTCCATTATTTACCCCTTCCCCCAACAATCTCTCTCTCCCTGTCTCCCTCTCCCCTCTCTCTCCCTCCCCCAAGCTCTCTCTGCATGTTATATCAATCAATTAGGATTTGCTATATAATGCTTTATATGTTCCATTAGTTCTCTCTGGGTCATCACTTTGAAGGGGATGATGGCTCTGCTTGAGACTCTCTCGTCTAATGAGCTTTACAATTTCATCATCCATGACACTCTCTCTGCAACCCCATTTAGCCACTGCGATTATTCCTCCTCACAAGCTAATAACAATGTCTTGTTGCAAAACAGAGTGATGATTCCACCACCACCACCACTGGATCATGACCCTGCATCCGCATCATTCGGTAATAATCTCTCTTGTTCAAGGAAACGCCATCATTCTGATGAGCTTCCTCAGGTTCCTGTGCTTGTTCAAGGGAGGAAGAAAAGGAGAAGGAAGCCAGTAGTTTGTAAGAACAAAGAAGAAGCGGAGACGCAGAGAATGACTCACATTGCAGTTGAAAGAAACCGTCGCAAGCAGATGAATGAGCATCTCGCCGTCCTTCGTTCACTCATGCCTGAATCTTACGCTCAAAGGGTTTGCATTTTAAATCAAATCTTATCTTTTTTCTTGGGATTTTTCAAAGCCAAAGTCGGAAATTGTTGAGGTTCACTTCACACAAAAGCAGAGAGATGAACATATTCCTCCGTTTTCATCGTATACTGCAAAAAGCACAGACCCAAAAGTTTCAAACTTTTTACGCACAGCTTTCCAAGAAATTTAAAGCCGCATATATATAAATTAATAATAAACGTTAATATTCAAATTGTGTTAAATTGTATATCTTCTTGTTTCAGGGTGACCAGGCCTCTATAGTTGGAGGTGCCATAGAATTTGTGAAGGAGCTCGAGCATCTGTTGCAGTCACTTGAAGCCAAGAAATTGCAGATTCTGCAACAAGAAGCAGCAGCACAAACTAATAAAGACTCTTCTCCTTCATCATCTTGTTCTTCGTCCTCCATTTTCAAACTCATGAGTCCTCCATTTTCCCAATTCTTTGCATATCCTCAATACACATGGTCTCAGGCTCCAACCAAATATGCTTCAAAGACCAAAGCAGCCATAGCCGATATTGAGGTTACTTTGATAGAAACACATGCAAACCTTAGAATTCTGTCAAGGAGAAGCCCCAGACAATTATCAAAGCTGGTCTCTGCTTTCCAAACACTCTACCTCACCATCCTTCATCTTAATGTCACCACCATTGACCCTTTGGTGCTTTATTCCATAAGTGCCAAGGTATGTAATGTAAAATTTCCATCCATACATAAAGCTTCAAGACCTTCTTCATGTAATATATTGAACTTCAGCAACTAGTTGAAGACTTGGCTACGTTTAATTGAGCTTGTGTCAATGTGCTTTATCATTGTTCTATTGATTAGGAAGGGAGGGGTTTGTTTAGTGTTTTAATTATTAACTGAGTTCTGTATCTGCCATAAGCAGATAATGAAAGAAGATAAATGTGTGGTTAATTTATATCTGAAAGATGGAAGGCATTGTGTGGTTGAGATGGGTTTCGCGTGTGTAGGTTGAAGAAGGATGCCACCTTGGTTCGGCGGAGGATATTGCGGCGGCAGTTCATCGCCTGCTCAGAAGAATTGAGGAAGAAGCTTCCGTCTGTGGTTGATGATGATGATGCGGAGGAGGACGGCGATAGGTATATTATGGTGAAATGACCAGACTGACCCCTTCCTCTTAGAAAGGAGAGTTTAGGAGAAGAATCTTCAGTTTTTTTCTTTCTTCAGTTCATGGGTGTTGCATGTGGAGATGATGTGTCTGGTGATAATGAAAAGGTCAGGCGTGGATGGCTTTTTTTGTAATTTTGACTCCTTAGAAACTCTTATGTGTAAGGCTAGGACTTAACAGGAGAGTGCAAATGGAATCTTGTTTGGAGTTGAGTTGGATTATCCTCTCCCCCCTGGCCCAATATGGGAATAATATCTGCATATGTGTAACTTTGTCTTACTCTTTTTTTATAGAATTAAATAAAAATTGAAAATAGTCATGTTTTATTGGAAAATTGCTGAAAATCCCTCATTGTAAAATTTATTGTCCAAAGGTACTTGAGGACTTGAGTAATGAGTGAAATTCATCTTTAACAAATGCAATTCTTCTTCAACTTTGTGTAACATATCTAAAATGTCTTCAATTTTTATTGTATAATTGAAGATGTGTTAAACAGAGCTAAAAAAAGAGTTACACATGATTCTTAAATAAATTTTAGGTATTTTTATGCAATAAATTTTACAATGAGATTTTTTTAACAATTTTCCCTATTTTGTATACAAAAATTGGTGAAAATTTCCAATTTAAAAAAAATTATACAAAGAAAATATTAATACTATGGAGGATTCCATATGTAGAATAAGTAGTGACATTCCAATTTAATTTTTTTATTAATGAAACTTAAAATGATTATCAACATAGGTTGATCCAGTTGGTAAAGAATTAATCCAAAATTTAAAAGGTTATGAATTCAAATCTCCTTGATAATATAATAATCTTATTGATGAGCAATCTATAATTACCTCTGTAAGCTTCCATTGAGGATACCCTAATGTTGATGACGTCGGGCAACTAATACCTCAACTTTTCTTTTACCCAAAAAAACTTAAAACAGTTACTTTCACCTATATTCTCTCTTGTTTATTGAGTTTTTTTTAACGAAAACTTCGAATTTCAAAATGAATTATTTCTCCTCAAGAGGGGGAAAGAAAGGGGGAAGAAGAGATGGGCCCGTGAAGCTGATTTTGGCCATCAGAAGTCAGAAGGCCCTGCTTCGAAATTTGAAACAGTCACGGACTTGTGAGTTGATACACTCATCTGACTCGGGAAAGACCTCTCTTGTATAATACACATTATTTATCTCTCCCTCTCCTACTCCTCCACCAAAAGTCCCCTCTCCTAGATCATCTCAACACACAAGATCTTAATTCTTACCAAATATTGGCCGGAGAAAAAAGAAAGAAAGAAAGCGCGTATAACCGAAACACTGTAAATTCTTTCAAACCATACGATTTCATGAAAACTGAAACCCAATCAAACACCAAGAGAAGAAAAAAGGTAAAAAAAAAACTGAACCAGAGAAAAAGAAAACAGTTCTGGCCCATATTTGTTGTAGCAACAGAAGAGACAATTTGTCCTTTTTCTGGGAATGGAGTGGGCAGAATTTGTCCTGCAAGATATGGTTCCGGTTCCGAAATGTTAACTGATGAATTTACACCCTCCTACACATTAACACTTGTTTTGGATCTGTCTATATATGAATGTATATGTGTGTGTATCAGAGGTTGCATTATATATTATATTTTGAAACATGCATTGATCACCCCAAATGTTTTCTGGCTTCTTGATTTGCGAATGAATCACAGAAAACCCAAACATATATAGAAACAGTTATTAGGACTTAATCTTACAGGAATCCTAACCTATGTTCTTTCATGATTATCAAGAGAATTATATTGCATGCATTTTGATGAGAGAGGGAGAGGGAGAGAACTAGGTTGCATGTGCATCTGTGATCGATGTGGGGTGTGTATTGGGATGTGTGATCGATGTAGTTTTTGTAAAGTTTTTGGATCAAATAATGAAGTTAATTTTCTGGAAGGATACGCAAAATTTATAAGCTTGGTTGATTTGGATTTGATTCTCAGATTTGAGTTTTTGTAAGTTTGTGAGCTGTTAGATTGCTATCCTCATTAAAGGGTTTTGTGTCAATTAGTGTGAGGCAGAAGAAGAAACAGACATGCACGCCTGATCTCCCATATGCTGTACTTGATCCATAGTTGACAGAAGCATTCATACTTCATTAATTGATTATATTAACTATTAATTCCCTTTTTCACTTACATGCTTCCCTGTATGTATATTTTGTCCATTTCGTCTTCAAGAGTTGCTAAACCCAGTTGAAGAAGAAGACGAAACTTTTTTGTCTGCAACTAATAAAAAACGGCATCTTACAAGTTACATCAATAATAATATTAATATTCTAATACCCTATTCTATAAGTCAATGAACACAAGATCTTATCCTTAATTTTATGCAAAAGACAAGTTTAATAAAGTTACTGGAGCGTGCCAAGTTTTAAAATGTTTTGGTTCTGTCTTAATTTGTCATATGTGATTACATTGTGTACACACACACACATTCAACAACTTGCCCTACTTTTCCTTAATGCTCGTGAAAGCAAAGCCACCAAATTTCATTTTAATACGCGAAAGAGGATTGAGCCTTTGAATATCCATCAAATACTACTCGCTCTACATAAGAGGAAGAATGGAAGATAGGGTTTGGGTGTACGTTGAGAGGCATTTAAATTTCTACGTTTGTGATATTCTTTGTAAATTAAAACGATATGATTAACCAACATGTGTTGATTTCCATGGAAGGAATTTTGGCCGAAAACTAATTCCTCAAACTCGAGTTTGTTACAACATAGAAAATATCTATAAAAAAGTCACTTCTAATTGGACTTGTCAATGCTTAAATCTAATACAACTAAATAGCTATATAAAAAAATGATATGATTAATTACAATCACACATACCTTACCAACAACAATGAGATCCGGTGAAAAGAGTCTTTCAAAATGTGACAAACAAAAGTGTATTTACATTTAATATCTGAAAATGTCTTTAATAAGATTATTGCTTTCAGCAAGAAGATACACGTGCTTAGTAAAAAAACTTGTATATATATAAATATATATCATATCAAAAGACAAAACTCACTTATTAGGCTTTGATTGATTCCGTCGAGTTTCTTCTTCTGTACAAAATGGAACAAAAAATTGGATTTGTTATTTAGGAACCAGAGGTCTGAGTGATATCCACAGATTACTGATACACAAGAATGATGTTTAGGGGTGAGTTGACTTGACAGATATGGATCCAGATGTGTTTGGGAGTTCATAAACTTAAGGGATAAACCTTATCGCCCCAAAGATCCGTTTTGTTTATATTAGAATCACACAAGAAGACTAGCAGTCGCCATGTTGCATTAATATTAATGCATGTGCCATTTAATGCTATACCTCCGAAATTCCCCACCATACTCTTTTTCTTTCTTTTTTTTTATTTTTTTGATAGGGTTCCAGAGTGTAGAGTGTATAGATATTTTTGTTTTCTTCCTTTGGTTCATATATATGCCCATATCTATCTAACTGATCAAACCACATTCCTTTCCAATATTAAATATAACCTCCAAGCATCAATTAATTAACCAGAACTTTCCTTCACCTTGAGGGAAGCTTTCACTATTGGTCGATGTAGAAATCAATTGAGGAGGAAGATAGAAAAATAATCTCAAGATTTGCAAATCTTAATCAATTCCGTACTTCTAGATGATAATATTATCCTAAAGTCTCTACGGGCTGATCTGGGGATTAAATTATGAAGCTGATGCTTTTGGTTTGAAATTTGAAAAACGAAATGGCAATGTTAATTAGTTAACCAAGTAACAAATTTAACTTATCAAATGACAACTAATTTCACAAGAATTTCTTATTAAAATCAATAATAACAACTTTGACTTATGAAATAATAATAATTAAGAAAGTGAAAACTGATTTCATTGAAGGCAATTAAATTATTTTTTAAAAAAATCTGAATTTCAAATAGTCCGTAAGAATTCATGGGAATTAAGCCATTTCAAAGGCCCATCTCACTAACATACATACGCATGCAATGCATTTAAAGTTTAAACAATACATAAAAGAGAAATTGTGAATTCAGATCAGCCATGTGCCATTAAATGGATAAACGACGAAATGGATCTCAAAAAAAGGAAACTGGAAGCTGGATAAAGTTATGGGATCTTTTTTTCTTGGCATGACATGAGATACAACTAGCTAATTCACAGTTGGTTTGATAAACTGTAAAAACTCTTGTAATTTTAAAGGACGTGTGGCTAATTAGAGCAATTTTTTTTTGGTAATATGAAATGTTATGAAAGTTTTAAGAGGTAAATAATGGCAGAACTTTGTGGGGAAGAAGGAAGGAAGGACACAGTACGCAATGTTGAAGCACATATAACTTTTGTGTTTACAGCCAACCCCCGTGTGACCTACATGTAGGGGTTGGAGATGGCGATCCTTTGACATCGTGAAACCGTGTGTAATGTTGGTTTTGTTTTAATGGTTCAGTTTCTATTCAAAAAAAAAAGCACATATAACGTCTTCTCTGCATCTAAAGGAATTTTGGATACTGAAACAACAGTACCATTCCTTTTTACTTGAAATATTCAGCCCAGCCTGCCACTCTGCAAAAATTCGTTGGCTCCTTATAATAATTACTTACTCTTAAGGGAAAATTGGGCCCCATCCCCAAAAAAGTTTCTTTCTTAAGGGAAATTACAGGGCCTGTTACGGAGATTAATAAGACCAAAATTTGATTCCATGTTAAACCACATGAACGTAGTGCCACGTTGAATGGTGATCACTCAAATCTATCTCACTCTTA
>JANTPZ010150372.1:0-26269 GCA_025593235.1 Vachellia pachyceras
GTTCTGACCCACGGAGGGTTCTGACCTGCTGCGGCGGAGTGAAGTGCCGTGGAGTGAAGTGTCGTGGTGTGCAGCCGCCGGGTCGTCGGCTTTCCGGGGAGGGTGTATTGTTAGAGACGCAAGTCCCACATCGGGTGCTTTGTGGTGCCCGGTGGGGTATATAAACCCTTGGCTCTCCCACCCCAACAGCTAGCTTTTGGGGGAGGGCTCTCCAAGGGCTTATGTACCTAACAGATACTATAAACTCAATTCTTTTCATTTTTTATTGTCTAACTTTCTCCCCATTGTAAGCGCCCAATATCATGCCCCTACACTCTTAGATGCCTATTTTCTATGTCGAGTTCGTTTGAAGCTCGTGCTGTGTACAAAAAATAGATAATCTGCTGTAATTTGTGAGATATGTGGTGTTTTGCTTTGTGGCATATCTGTATCTAGGGGTGCTTGAGGGCATCATTCTTTAAACACAACTTATTTCTCTTATAATTATCTAAAAAAATCAGACTCCAAATCCATATGACTTCATGAAATGAAATGACAAATTTCTTTAATTATTCACTTTCCAGTTGATTTTCCTCCCTTGCAAGGGGAGATCTAGGAAATTCTCATTCATAGTCCCATATACCATGCTCTCCACTAAACGACTGATTGATCCAGTTTGGCTTTGGGAATAGAATCTCTTGCTTGACAATGGGGTCTTGTTTTGTCATTCAGTGAATTCATATATCTTAGACTTATAATGATGGTACACTTAAATCCCCTGTAGATATGATTCATATCAGCATCCAACTTATTCGGGACATGGAATTTCTAACTTTGCAGTATATGGTTTTGTTTGACCTTCACCTCAAAAAACCAAAGTTAAATAAGAGTTTTGTTAATTAGAATCCGAAGCATTTTTGTAAGAACTAAGAAGACCCACATTTTCTCATGTTAGCTCTTTTGCCTTGATAGTTAACTTGAGCCCTACCTTATACATTATTCACTAGCCCCTTGTATCTTTGAATGCACTAGACTGATTTATAAATGCGTTCTATGTGGGTTTTAGAATGTGAACTTCACTCACTAGCAGAAAGTTGGCTTTGCAGGATACGTGCAGAAGATAACAGCTCGAAAGGACATTGACGTAATGGAGGATTTGGATAATGGAAAGCCATCATGACAAAATAATTTCCAGTTTTCTTCTAGGTTTTTGCTTTCCTTTCTTCGGGAAGTTTTACTGTAATCTACTTGATGAGCTGTATTCTTTAGTTACTGAAATAATAACTTATGAAACCAACCCTTTACAAATGTAGACTGGAAAAAGCAAAGCCCCACCACAGGAAATATGGGAATATCCTTGTAGCTTTTGGAAATAATTTATTCTTTTCCTATCCTGTTATTCCTTCTAGGTTCTATTTGTTGAGGAATAACTGATAACCAAAGATTTGCATGATGTCTAGTAGAAGAAGAATGATAACCCACCGCTTACAGTTTCCACCTCGATCTCCTCCTTCTTCCTCTTCCTCCATTCAACCGATCAGATAGACCAATCCACCATTGTGGGGAAAAATGTCAAGCACTAGATTCCTTGATTTCCAATACAACCTTTCAAAGAGAAAGTACCTGCGCACGCCATCTCGTCTGTTTTCCTCCCCAAAAAGACTTCAACTCTGAATTGAAACAGATATTTGAGCCAAGCATAGATGAGATGAAGCAGGTATTTGACAAATTTGATTCTAACAGGGATGGGAAAATTTCTCAGAGGAGTATAAGGCCACCCTGAAATCTCTAGCCATATGGGGGAACATGGCTCGTTAAGTTTCCGAGATTTTCCGGGTGGTTGATCTGGATGGAGATGGTTTCATCAATTTCAAGGAGTTAATGGAAGCTCTGAAGATGGGTGGTGGGATTAGAAGAGTGGATATAGAGAGTGCATTTGGGGTATTTGATAAGAATGGTGATGGGAAGATTACAGCAGAGGAAGTTCAGGATATACTGAGGAGGTTGGGAGAAAGTTGCAGCCTTGATGATTGCACCCGAATGGTGAGGGCTGTGGGTACTGATGGAGATGGCATGGTTGAAATGGATGAGTTCCTTGTAATGATGAGTCAGTTCTTGTTGACACGTGGCTGATTGCTGGCCATTGCCCATTTTAGATGCAGAAGGTGAATTGGGAAATGTTAAGATTAAGCCTTACCATTTAAGTCAAAAGTTATAGTTGTTAGTTATGGTGTAACTTTATTTCCTTAATTCTCAGTAGAGTAGATGATCAAACGTTATGATTCGACTATGACTTGATCCCTCAATTGGGCCCCGTCATGAAACAATTGTCATCACACCTTGGCCAATAGGAAAGAAACATAACACAAGAATAAGAGTGGATTAGGTTGAGTTCAGAGCCATGTTGCGCATGACATGTTTCTATGCTCATCATATAGTTGGTTTACATGTTCCTTAATCCTTCTAAACCAAATATGTCCGGAGATTCTTCTAAATTATGTAAATTAAAAAAAGACTAGTGAACTGTTAATGCTTGGGCCACTTTTGCTACTTTTCTAATTTTGTTGGTATTAAAGGAAGGACTAAAAAATCAGGCGAGTCCTGACATTATCAAGCCAACGAGTTTAGGGATTTTTATTTACTTATAATGTTATGGGATAAAAGACAAACTTGCTAAAATCATATAAACAATTCTTGCACCGTATTTTCACCCCAGTAAATAGAATCACTGCGAACAATGTCAAGTCAAGATAGGGGAACAAAGGTTTCTGAAATTTTCAATTGCAGCTCTCATTCACTTGATTCTTTAATTGATCATCACAGCTAGAAACTAAGCTTTTGACGTAATACTCAATTTAAAAGTAAAGACTAGTTGAAACCAAGTTAGTTATTTTAGAACCTTATTCATAATAAATGAGATAGTTTAAAAGAGACGGCCATTTATTCTAAATAAGATAATTTAGAAGAGACGGCTATTTCACAGCCATGCAAAGATTAGAGATTTGTTACAAAATTGTAATGAATACATTCTAAAAATTCTCAAGAGTTTTGAGTTAGTTTATTTTAAATGTTTTACAACGTATAAGATAAATATATTTAAGGAGTTTTGTGCGAAAGTTCTTTTTTTTTTTTTTTGCATAGCTTCCAAACATCCACCTTGCTAGTCAATCCAATGTCATTCCAAGAGATAGCTTCTCACCAAAAATCTATAACTCCAAAAGGAAAGAAAGAAAATGGAAGGCTGACAAGGCAAAAGAAACATATCGGATTTTTTCTTTTTTTTTTCCTTTTTTATGGGTATATAATAGGAGCACATTTTATTTTGCTTTGATATTCACAAAAAGCACTCAAACCTAGCTAACTGCACAGTGCACACAGAATTCACAGTTGAAAGTTTGAATCAGCATCAAGAAGTCCCGTATGCTAGCAGGAAAAAAAACCTCCCAAGTAAATGCTTCACTTTCATCTCGTCATGCGCGGTGGTATAGCTGGAGCTACTGTAACTCCAAACCTTCTTGACCTTTCCACGTTGCCTTCCCACCCTACGATTCAATCCATTGTCAAACAACATAAATCATTGTCATATTTATATACCTTAAACAATATAAGAACAACAAGCACTTTGATTATTGTTCATGGTCAATGGGTCATCATCTTATGTTAATTACCTAAGCTTAGGTCAAATCCATATTGTTTCAGCTGTCTGTATTCCTGGCACAGTGCACAAGCCTCACAGCAGAAATGAACAAAGCAATCCATACATGGAGCCTCTGGTAAGTCAAATTGTGCCCTCATTCTTGACCGATAATTGCAAGAGTACAGGCATGCAAGTCCAGTGAGAGCTAATAGCCCATAACAAAGCCCACTAGAACCACAAGCTGCACATAACTTGAAAGATCAATATTACTTGCACAAGCCACTTCAAACTACTCCTTATAGTTTGTTCTACATATTCCCTAATCATATTCATTTTATTGCCACTGACAAATTCTGACATGTTCTATTTCCACTCCTAAATATAAAGGCCAAGCTAGAGATTTAACTTAATATTAAATATTTAAATATATTACCCAAATCCACTACTTTTTCTCTCAAATTTATGATTTTTCCTCTAGGTATCCATGTTGATTGTCCATAGTAAAGGGATTTTTATCAAGAGGTAGTTACAATACACACGATTAGAAAGAGCATTTAGAAGATTAGCATACATTTCTTATAAATAACTAACTTAACTAATTTCTTAATACCTGTAAATTAGTTATCTTACTCTTATATTAATGGTTATGGAGAGGGTAATTTTTAACGGAAATAATCTGTTTGACAATGAATGATACATTTCATGTTATAAATTGACAAATTAGCATCAGATTAAACCATAGCTCGTGATTCTGCAGTTGCTTACATGGATTGCCTTTATCTAAAATCTCTGCGACGCGTCCAAAAGTAAAACAAGGGCAGAGGCAAGTGACTAAACCTTCAAGAAGGGAAAAGGAGAAGAAAAAATTTAACTAACATGTGAATTGTGAATAGAAAAGGTTGAATAGATGTGTGTGTGTGTGTGTGTAAAGTTAAATAATTTCTGGGTTTCTTACAAAGTGAAGGATCATCAACACAATGGAAAAGATCACTTGACCACTGAGGCGTGGAGACAGAATGCCTCATGATGGAGGGAGGAGCAGAAGAAACATGTGGAGTCCCATAATTCGGAGGGACATAACTTGGACGGCTATACTCTGAATATATGTCAGCTTCATCTATTGAAGGATACATATGTTTCTGACAATATTTAGCAGATAATCAGAAATCAATAATGTTGCAGCATATATATACAAGTAGAATCAGGTTATTAGTTTAATTAACGGCAAGTAATTAAGATCAATCTAATGTAGGAGCAAATTCATAGAAAGAAGTAGGCACTATTTTACATTACCGTATGTTTCCTTCTTGGCTCTGCAATTTCCACGAACAATCTCACTGCTGGAAGATGAAGCAATCCTCATTTTCAATCTTAATCTTGTTGACTTGGTCATTGAGAGTGCCAGGATATCGGCATTATTCAACATTCAAAGATGATACTCTATAAATTAATGGTTTTATTAAATGCAAGGTGGAAGATGAGAAATCATTAACTAATGCTATTAGGAGGCCAGTCAATTTTATGTCAACTACATTGCATTTTTTTATATTGTCTTGAAAGCTACCTTGTTGTTAATTAATACGAGTCAATGCATAATTAGTTAGATCATATTGCCTTAATTTACAAGCAACTGATGGTGGCAAAATTTGTTCTATAAACTGTCATATATCTTGCCACTAATCAAACCTCAACTTATAAAACAGCATTTGTAAAGTATTGTGATTAATATATATATATATATAGAGAGAGAGAGAGTCAGACATGAGATTTTTATTACTAATCAAAACTAATATATATATATATAATCAGACATGAGGTCCTTTTTTTGGGTGAATGACATGAGGTCTTTATTACTAATCAAAACTAACTCCTATAGATGACTATTAGTCTCTATCCAAGCAAATCATTGGAAAACTCCAAAAGAAAAAAAAATGGAGGAAAACTAATCCTGGGTATTGTCATTCAGTTTATGAGAAATGAGAATAAAAACGGTATAAAATAAACTAACATCAAAAAAGAAATCGACTACGTATGGGGACATATATATTATATGCATGTAATATTAATTATCACGAATACATTGATTTCTTAACAAATTACAATGTGTAGTAAAATAAATGTTATAAGAACAAAAATTAAATGAAGTTGCTTATATCTATTAAGTTAATTTGTCCTATCATAATTTGTTATTTTTGCTCTTGTAACTGTTAAAGTGCATGTATTGAACTAATGAAGACAAACAATTTGCTTTAAAGTTTTGTCTATTTGATAATCCCTTGTTCCCTTAACGTCAAGTACTTCCTAGCCCTCGCAATTATTTTTCTATCTGTTGGACATTTCCATAGATAAACGAAACAGCGACCAATTTATATCTTCATACGACTTATCTCAGTCCATGTCCTGACTCCTGTGTACTCCACTTGTTCTAAATTAGTGTGGTGTGTGTGTGTGTATTTTTGAGGAATACTTTGTTTCTCTCTTGAGCAATAATCCACAGTATCATAATTCTTCTCTTTTCCTTTTGCTTAATTTCAACCCAATATACGTCGACCTTGTTTCTGCTGCTGAACCTTGAATAATGATACATTAATAATTATTGAACCCTTGTTATCTGATCATTTTGTGAAATATAATACCTAGATTTACCGAGTCTGCAGAACCAATAGCACTGTTCACCTAAACAAAACAATTCGATTCGCTGTGAATTTTATAGTTTATTCCGGTGAAATTGATCATTAGAAGCGAGAACAGCTAGCAAAGTTATTTATTACAACCAGACTTTCCAGTACATATCAAGGTATACTGTAATATAATGCCTCAAATTGTATTTAAAAAAGATGGATCCAATTAGGTGATGCTACATGGCAATGATCTGCAGGCAACTTTAAAGCTGGTGCCCATGAATGAAGGTGAAATTCGTTGCTTTCGTATGTTGCCGTAGTCCCTTGGAAATGGCTTTAGCTGTGTAGACTCTAGCTATAAAGTACGCTTCACACCATTCTCATATCCTTTTGCTTTTGTATATATTTTTTTCAGATCTTATAGCTTTCGAATGTCTCGAGGAAGTGGCAATGATTTCTCATCTAAATCTGCCTTCATTATTAAGTCGTCGTCGTCATCACTTGTTTTGGTGCCAGTGTAAATACAAGAAGGTTATTGGAACTACACTCTCAACTGAGCCTACTTGTTATATCAGAAAAAAGAACGTAAATCATTTTGAGAATATTGTGCTTTGTTTGGTAACCACGTTGCATATAAATTAAGATAAAATTTTTCTTACATTCCTACCTCATAATCTGTAAAATTACTCTACCAACGATGACTCTCAAACGTGCACATTAAACACTGAAAGTAGTGATGAAGCTGATAAGCGCATTATTGTATAAACTATTCCTTCTGATGAGGACACAATTGAGAGAGATGAATTACGAGTAATAACAGGTTGGTAGCTATAACGGGGCAAGATTCAGAGAACCCAACAAATAAAATAAGGGTTTAATTTCTTGATCTGACATAGTAAAATGAGCCTCGAGCTTTGAGAATAATGGTTATATTAATTAATCAGAGTCATTAAAAGCAAATGGATTGCAAAGAGACAAGCTTTGCCTGGTGACGGGGAGACCATAAGGGAGACAAGCTCTCAGTCCTAACCTTCTGTCGTGCAACCTATGAGGACGTTTTTTTCTTAATTTTTTCCCCTTAACATGCAATACTCTTCCATCTAGGATTTGACCATTTTCCTAAACTCTCTCTCACTCCATTATATTTGTTCCTTCAATGCAAAACTCATATTATACGTGTTCTCAATTGATTATAATTTATATTAACTTAATTATTCATTAAAAAAATTTTATAGAAAGAGTGTGATTGTGTATAGGGGTTATATCATTTTTTAAAAAAAATTTCTGAGCAGATTATATATTACATATGATAAACCTCCATAATTTTGTTATGGCGAAAGAAGTGAATTTAAAAGTACTTAATTGTATAATTGAGAACGAAATAATGATTATTTCATTAGCGTAAGTGTATTCAACCATAATGTAGAAAATGAATAGTTTGCGATATTAGTAATTTAATAAGTATTTAAGTAGGATTACCTTAGTTTATTAGATTTTGTTGCAGATTTAGATCGAGTTAGAGAGTTTTTGGAGGATATGAACATGCATGTGAAAGACACTTGAAAAGGAGACACGTGAAGGTCAATATAGTTTCGACAGCTAGAGAAAAAGATTCTTTTGACAAATGGGTTATTTTTATTAATGAGTTTAATAATGGTGTTAAAGTTGCATGCTTTGTACGTATAAATACATTTTCCATCCTTGTGCTTACCACTAATCTTTTTCTAACTAACAAATAAGCCCTTGCAACTTATGAGACGTACTTTTACGTAAGTCGAGGTAAATATATAGAGGAGATTGTCTCGTTTTGTGGAAAAACACTGTTGGACGTACTTTTGGGTGAGAGTTGAGTGTTTCCAAACAAACACGTTCAATATCTCCCTCATATAATAAGAATTGAGTGGTTCACTTTGAGAATATTCTGAGAATTTAGTGAAGATATTATCACACTACTAATGAAAATTATAATTGAATAACCATAGTTTCTAACCTGAGATATTATGTGTGTTTGGGAACTCTGTTGGGAGAAATGATTTCTGGCTTTCAAAGTGATTTTATGGATTTCAAGATGATTTTACAGATTTTGAGATGATTTTTAATTTTCTATAAATTTCGAAATGATTTTTACAGATTTCGAGATGATTTTGTTTTGACTTACATACACCGTTGGAGAAAATGAGTTTCTAAACAAATAAATTAAGAAAGAACCAAAGACGTCACCAAGACGAAGCGGCTACAGAACAGTTCGTATGAATAGTGATTGTGAGAGCTGCCAGCCGATGAACAGCATTTTTTCTACCCCTAAATCTATAATTCTTTTTAAACCCTTCCTAATAATTCTACATATTAAAGGTACTTCTCACAAAGTAGTTTCATTAGAAATGATATTTAGGAAACATGATTGTTTTAGGAAAAAAAAAACACTGCAACGTCTCATGAAAGGAATGCAATTATCAAAAAATGTTATAATAAGTGAGCACACGCAATAACAACTTCTGATGGAAAAAAAAACAATAAGTTTTTATACTATTCATTTATTATATGGGATTTTTCGGTAATCATATTTCTTCAATGTCACTTTACAGTGATTTTTCATTTTTTTATAAACAACTAACTAAACTAATTTTTTATTTTATAAAAATTAGTTATCTAATTTCAATATATCTAATTAAAACCGAGAGCATTGATTAAATACAACGATAGAAGAGTAGCCATGCTCAGTTTGATAATTAGGAATCTCAAGTCCACATGGCCTTCAAAATTCAAACGCTATGAGCATCTTCTAGCTATTTCTTCGAAGTACGTGGACAATCAAATCCTCGTATAAAAATTAAATTCCTTGTTCTTTTAGAAAAATCAAGTTCACTTCTTTCCCCTCCAACACTTTTCTTTACTTTTTTGTTATCTTTTCCATCTGTCCGTTGAGTTGGTTCGGACTGGAAATGTTATTATCAAGGTTGGTGAAAGTTTTTCACACATAAAAAAAAAATTATAGGACAGGAAATTTCGTAAGATGTTTGAATATAAGATAAAAAAACTCAATTTCAAAAATAAACATTTTATCAGTAGGTTTATTCTAAAAACTTGTGGAATTTGTACATCAAGAACAAGTTTAATTTGCATATAGAGATCATTTTTAAGAGATTAATTAATCTACTTCAATATGCTTAACTTAAACATATTTGGCTATAAAATAAACGGAAGCTTTAGATTTGTCTTTAATTAAAATAATAAGGCCACCATCTAAACATCTCCTTGTAGTGTTGCCCCTAAATTTTTTAACATATTTGTTGTGATGATGAGTCAATAATTGCTTTCAGCATATAACCCCAAAAGAACTAAAGTTAACAAGACCCACATTCTTAACATAAAATGACAAATCCAAGCAACATATTATGTCCACTAAAAGGAACAAACACGGGAATCCATCCCCCACATTATATATATAAATGACCAAACATCTTCATCTAAGATCCAAAACCCTTCAACTCGAAGGAACGCAAAAAGAAAAAGCTGCCCTAACCCCTCACATGAAATTGTCCTTGCCATGCTTAAACATGTTTAATCTATAAGCAACAATATTTCTAACCCTTGCGCATTGTATATTGCATTATTATTATCCTCAAGAGCTTCAAGCTCTGATCTATAGCTATAGCTTCTTCACTACTGTTCAACTATGGACCCAAGAATCTCCTTCTCCAATGATTTTGTGGATGTCCAGCAAGCCATCAGTATGAAGCGTGAGAGCATTTACAGAGAAGCTCCTGTGTCTTCGGATTTCGAATTTTGTGTGAAGAACTACGCCATGATCTCAGCAGATGAGGTTTTTTCCAAGGGCATGTTGGTGCCTAATAATAATAACCAGTGCATGACTTCCAAGAAGATGACGACTACTCTGAGAGATGAGCTTCTTGTGAGTGACGACTTGTACGACGAGTTATTGCCAAGAGTGCCCAAGAGTTCAAGCAGATGGAAGGAGAGGCTGGGCTTAAGAAAGAGTAGTTCTTATAACAAGAACGATAAGAATAAGAGTTGCAGTACTGATGGGTTTCTAATGAGAGTAGCTGAAGAAGAAAGGCCTAGCAAAGACAACCTGGTAATTTCTATGTTATCCCAGATTCTCTAAAAGGCTTTGATTTGTTATCCGTCATTCCTTGATTATTGGTTTCTAATTAGAGGAAGAATCGAACCCAAGTTGATATAGAGAGAGGTCATCTTCTCTTTTTTTCTGATCACCATCATCAATATGTGCTAGCAGAATATAAGAATAGTAAATTTTTCAGCCATAGATATTATTAAACCAGTTTCTTATTACTTTGTCACAGGGACAGTTTTATGGAGGAGGTCAGAACATGTGCTGAACTATATATATATATATATATATAGTAGCAGCATTGTTGGTCGAATCTCTAGGAGGAAGGTTCATTCGTCTAATGATAATTTTCTGAGGGGTTTAGGTTTAGATTTATGCGATGTTTCTTTTATCCATTATTAACTAGAAATAGAAAGATGTATGGTACCTTTAGCATTTTGATCAGTGTACAAATGTTTGCAGTAGAAGGAAGAACAGCCCCACGATCGAGTATATCGGTATTGGTTGTGCGCGCGCGCAATATGTCCAATATTCCTATGGAGAGACCACCTGTTTTTAGTAATTAAGTTGTCTGTTTTCTTCCTCAAATCTGTTTTTAAACCTATATGTATTATACGTGCGAGACATGTACGTGCGTCTTTGTTATCTGATTCTTTTAAGTATGTTGAAGAAGCAAATGCTAAGATTATTAGATTATCAGTCTTTCAATGTTAAACAAGAAGGCATGATAAGAAATAGAAGGAATAAAAAACCGAAGAGGGTTTGTATATATTGTTGTAGATATACCAACAACTGCACAACTGAGAAACCAACGGTGAGCTTTGAACATCAGTCAGAAGAACTCCAACGTAACTTGACTGAATCATTTTCTATGCACAGCACTTATATTTTAACACAAGCATATTTGTTATTGTTATGTAGTTTCTTTCACAGGATTAATTTCATCAAATATTATGTGCTCATAATTTAGCAGTTAGAAAGCTACTGAATTCAAATCATAGAAAAGTAAAGTTGATTTCAAATTAGAGTTTACTTTTTTTTGGAGGGGGGGGGGCGTATGTAATATATAAAAGCTAAATTATAACAATTTCAATTTTCAATTATACGCAGATAATCTCTCTAATTTTTTAAAACTTTACACAAACAACTCTCTTATTATTTCTTTTTCTATTTTAATAAATGATTAAAATGTGATAGAAAGTTAACATCTGCATGACTTAAAATTAAGAAATGATAACTAAAGTTTAAAAGTTTGATAAAGGGTTATCTATACAAAAAAAAAGAGGCATATGATCAGTAATATAATATATTTTAGAGAGAATTGGGGAAAAATTAATAAATTAATTGGAGAATGTGAATTGCATATTGTGGTAGGCCAGTACATAGTTGCATGAAAACTCAGTTGCATAAAATTTTTAAAAAATGTAAATGTAACCAACCTTTTACATTATACAATTGAACTTTTACGATATACAAATACAACTGACATTTCACATTATGTAGGTCTCATTCTCCAATTGATTTGTCAATTGAGGGTTTTCCCCAATTTTCTCTATATTTTATTGGTGAAATAACATGATAATTGATGCCAAAGGGATCATGTGCACAAACTTGAAAGGTTAAGTGAGTTTTTTTAATAAAAATTTCAAAGGTTGAAGCGTATTTGCATATTCGGTAAAAATTTAGTAACCCAACAAATTTTAAAAAATTATATATAATTTGGCAAAATAAACTACTGCAAAAATTGTAGACATTTCATGCAAGCGTTAGGAATATGGATTTTTAAAGTTTTTTCCCCTAGTCATGTGTATCTTTCCATTAAAGAATATCACGTTTCGATTTTTAAGTTACTCTCTTAAATATTAAATATTAAATGTGGCTGCTCACATCTTTTAGATAAA
The DNA here is from genome assembly GCA_025593235.1 of Vachellia pachyceras. Taxonomy (NCBI): domain Eukaryota; kingdom Viridiplantae; phylum Streptophyta; class Magnoliopsida; order Fabales; family Fabaceae; genus Vachellia; species Vachellia pachyceras. The sequence continues at coordinate 12,232 of JANTPZ010150372.1, forward strand.
ATTTAAATATTACTTCGTCATATCCTAGAAGACTATCTTGATTCATCAAATTACAGAAGATTAATCCCTTCAACTACAGTACGTGTATGTGAATTTTAAAGAATTGTCATTTCATGACATAAGGATAAGTTTTTCTTCACAACATTGAGAACCCGTGGGTGACTTTTAAAGAATTTTCAATTCATGATATCAAGTTCTTCTTCACAACATTGAGAAGGTTTCAGTCCTAAAAAATGTTCCTTAAAGAGTAACTTCAAGGCACATGATTGGTAAGATTATTTTAGTAAAATAACCACTTATTTACCATAAATAACTAATTTAACTACTTTTGTTAATATTTACAAATTAATATTCTATTTCTTATATCTAAAACCAAAATTGTCAACATATTATGCGGAAAGTTATGTGAGAATGGGACTGGTAGATGAGACGGAAGAACTCCCAACTTGCATTGGCAATGGTGGGACTAATTCATGGAATAACACCCCCCACCCCAAAATCTTTTACAATGTACTTAGTGCTTATTTACAACTCATTTCAAAGGTTCAAGATGCATTTTAAACCTCAAAATCTGTTAGTCTACAGATTCAAACATTTGACAACTTTTTTAAAAAAAAATACATTTTGAGCAAAAGGTTCCTTTTTAACAAAATATATTCTGAATCTAACTTTTATTCATTTATCAAAATATGTTTTGAATAACATTTTCAAAAATGTACTATGGTCAATGACCATTCTCACAACGGTTTTTCAAGGGGGACATGAAGTTTAACAGCAAATATCTATTTTAAAATGTATAACTGTCTTGTTATAATGTCTATTAAAAGAGAATTCTAGGACATCTCATACTGAAGCCTTCCACTATAGGCAGATCTCACTAATTGTGTGCGCGCATTTGATGAAAACTAAAAATGTTCCACATAACTACGATTTGTCACTGATCGCAAAGATGAAATGGCATAAAAATCAATAATAAGCAGTTTTCTGCATTGTTATGGATAGTGTACTTGCCTACTAAAATCACGAGCAAAAAAAACAGAGAAATAATAATTATCAGTAGTCCAAATACTCAATCAATCACTCTTCTAAAATTGAATATTTGGAAGCATATTAACAAGCGTGCACTATTTACAGAAAAAAATAACGGCAATATACAATGATATCTTGATACTAAAATGAATGAAATTATGTACACAGCTAGTTATGCTAAATTCCAAATGAAAGCCCTATAACTAAGAAGATATTCCCATTTAATGAGAATAGAAAGCACTCTCCGTACTCCATTATTCACAGCATATACAATTCCACTGACAAAAGAATACGCTTCATGGTCCCGCTACTGTACATCTGCAGCCAGTCAAAATGTTCACAAGAATTCAATTAAACACCATGAGAAACATCTAAACAAACTTCAGATATTATTTATCTCAAAGTACCATCTACACAACAAGGCTACTTGGTCTAGCGGTATACCAGTTTGACTACAAAGTTAGCAATCTGTGGGGAGACATTCTCGTCGCACCTCAATCTGAATCAGTCAATTGCTTGGGTACTTTGAGTAATAGGATCCAAAAAAGGGGTCAAGTAAGGGATCGCCCATGGGGTTATTAAAAAAAAGTGCTATCTCCGTAAAACAACGCTCAAGGGACCATCACCGAGACATCACATACAAACCCAAATTATTCACAAAGAAAATGATGAGAGATAATTATTGGCTTGATTGTAACTACTACTGCTATCCTGGTATAAAAATTCACAGCTAATGATCCAATAATTTGGTGCTTTTAAGCATGACATTATGGATGTAGTTGTTTATTCCTTCTAATAAATGAATAAATAAGTCATTCCAATTAGCTAGAAAAGAGGCCCAACTCACATTATACTTGACACTTCACTCCATGAAGAGCCCTTGCGATCTCCTCACTTGGCCAGTGAAGCAAAAGTACCAATCAGTCAATCCTTACATGATATTCTGCAACACATAGAATCAAGAAACATTTCATTACATAATTGTAACAACATGAATACTTTATGAAGACAGAATCATCTGTAGCTAATGGCACCTTTAATCAGTCTTCTTTCCAGGGTTGTGTTGGACAATATTTCTCCATGGATTCCTTTTTACGTTCGGGATCAAGGCTGGAAAGAAAAATATATTGTGGGTAAATAAGGCGCCAAATTTTTAAGGAATTACTACAATGGAAATCTAAAACAAGAATTACTTCAAATCAAGGCAGCTATATCCAACCTGTTTCTGATGCCAAGAAGAGCATAATGTACAGCACTTGCACAAGCAGAAGCAGGAGCTATGGCAGCTACAGGAACAGCTCGAATGGCAGCTGCCAGGGCAGGCCCTGCACCTGAGCCACGTTGATATTTCTTCAAGGGGCTCTGAACTAATACAGCAGCAGATTTTCCCAGACCATCACTAAAGCTCTCATAAGCCTGTGAAATAAACAAGTACTTTTTATTACAACAAAAATTATCCCACTAGGTGAGGATAATAATAAGTGCTTTTTGATACACGTATTTTCTTACAAAATCAGTAAAACTTGCATGTATAAGTACGTAAAAATACAAGACATGATAACGGAAATCAATCCTTTTGAGTAGAAGGTACTTGTATTTACAGAAACATTTCTGCTTATCATAAAAGGAGAAATTCCAATATTTCCTTCCTCCTCAAGGGAGAAAAACTGCTTCTGCTCCCACTCGGACATAGCTTCTTTTACGGAAGTTTAGCCAAAACCCTCACTTACTCAAATAAATACTATTTTGTTTTAAAATAAGCACCTGTGAAGATAACTTCCACAGGATGCCCAATCAATTTGGAGCTTCGTGTTGAGATTATTGAGTTATTGACATTCACTGCACACAAACATATGTTCTACATTTTTTTTTTGGTAAAACTGTTTGTTTTCAATAAGCTACGAAATTCATTCCCCCAACAATCACCCCCCCAAAAAAAAAAAATCGAAGACAACAAAGGCACTAGGTAAGGGGTCATTCTTAGAATTAACAAGAGGGAGGAAGGATGAGGGCTCCTTATTAGTTTTGCTATAGTTGACATCTTTTTTTCTCTCCCTTTTCATTTAACAAATTCCACAATTAGGATAAACAAAACATCAATCTATGCAAAACAGGAAGTATAGATATCAACTTGCTTAAAACTTCACCTGTTTGATGCCATGGTGGGCATCTTGAGGCTGATTTGATCGAACATCTGTCTTTAGTTTATCTGTTAGCGGAGACGTTGCAGAAGTAGGTGTACTTCCAAGAATATATTCTGCCTGGAGCAGAATGTCATGGGCTCCAGAAGCTAAATGTACTCCAAGTCCAACAGCTTCAAGAGAAATGCTTCTAAGAAATGCAATAGTACCTACAAAGCAGATTGACTATTAAGATGACAACTAACAAGAAAACAGAATAGAATCGTTAATGTCCCCGAAAAATTAAACAAACAGTTTTACACAAGTTAAAATTAACGTAGAAGTTGTTAAAGGAAAAAGGGCAGCAATGATGAAATTTTCCAATTCTTGCCAATATGGGCACAATACAAATTGACTGGTAAAAACAAGATTGTTTTCCTGAGCCTAAAGGGGGCCTACAATTCTGTTAATCCCAGAGCACACTTTCAGACATACTAACGGAGCTAGAGTAATCTCCTTAAATGGAAGTTTCACCCTGAAGCAAAAGATTGCCAAAAATGTAAATATTAAACTTTCAAATACAAAATTAATAACCACTGAGACCTTAATGTTGTTTGGAGGGTTTGTCACTTACTGAAAACATATACAAACGTATTTTGTTGAGTGAGTTTAACTAAATGAATCCCTAATTACAACAGCTAGGTGGGTTGGCATGAATGCCTATTCAAACTTAACTGACATCTCTACTGTTTTACATTACCGTACCTGTACCTGGTTCTATAACCATGCTAATAGGTAATATAAATAATAAATTCAGTAGTTGAAGAAGTGTCCAGCAACAGTAATGGAGTGAGAACAGAAGTCCTATATTGAAGTCCTATATTCCCTATTATTTTAGGATATTAACAATCATCCAGGTAAAAGAAGGCTATCACTACCGCAACCCACAATTAAATGGATAAATATGGAATATTGGCTTTCAGAATTGCTTGCTCTACCAACAGATCATTCAATTCAAAAAATAATTTAAGAAATCAGTAAATAAACTAAAATTAAGAAAAACCTACAGCTATTTGGGATGCCTGAATTTTTTTCCCCAAAAGAAGCCACAAATTATATAGGTCAATTACAAAGACTGTTATCTAACATACCTCTTTGCATACCCTTGAGCACCCTCCGCTCCTTCTTGTAGTTCTCTAGCGGGGATGAAACCAGCTTAGCAGCACCATCACCAAGGGCAATTAATGATCGTACAACAGGAAGGACCCGCAGCATTTTATGAATCTACATATTGAAATATGACATTAAAACCATTAGTCAAGAGGAAAGAATACTCAACCTCAGTTCCAAGGAAAATAATGTCACTAAACCTGATTATGAGATATATCTTCCCACCATTCTCCAATAATTGTTTCACAAACACTGCCCCAACCATAAATGCCAGTTGCATGAACATGCTTCAGATTCAGCTCAACCCCCTGGGCAAATTAAGTAAAAATATTATCGGATATTTCCAATAAAACAACCTATGACTGATGCAATAGTTTATGCTCAACTATCCACAACATCAAATCTATCAGATGGCAAATTAGGTAGTAAACGAAATCATCACAATAGAAGCTATACTCCTGATAGAGATAGGACATAAAGAGCAAATATTACCTTCCAGGGAACAAGGTTTACAAGTTCTCCATACTTCCCACATCTCAATGCAGCTAGATCTACATGATGAGGACTGTAGTCCACCCGAACAAGGATAGGCCGTATATCAAGCTTCTGCAACCAAAATCAACATATAAATGTTTTTCAAGTTAGAAAAAATCCAGAGCAGACCGTCCAAACATTTCATAAACTCAAGGTTGAGATGGAGGCTGACAATACCATAAATATTCTCAAACAGGTCACTCCCCATAAAATGGAATGATAAGTTCAGAACATTGATAAGAGCAATATGATGAATTAAATAGGGATAAGCCATTCTAAAGATTGTTGTAAGAACACATTGGAATATTTTTACACTTCTTTGCAAATCAATACCGCACACTAAATTATTAAAAAGAAGACAGAAATTCAAGAAATTACAGATTAATAGAGTCAAGGAAAACAGAATGCTACTTGCCTGGAAGTAAGGAAGCAATGCCTCAAGTACAATAGAATTATATACAGGATTTTCCCTCCTTTCTGGCAAAACTTGTGAACCCTCCACATCTTGATTATGATCAGGAGGTTGACCAGGTGATGCACTTTTACTCCCAAAAAACCCGAGAAGAAAATCAAGCTGAGACTGATGTAGATTCAATTTTATAGGAAGGAAGGCAAGATGCAATCTGAAAAGAGTGAAACATAAAGACACTTAATCGAAGATATTAATGCATAGTAGTTACTTCACAAGTTCATACATGTTTAGATGGATAAAGCCTGCCATCAGGTAGAATCAAGCAAAGTATTAATTATTTTAAAATTTCTACATAGACCCTTTTTATCCAAATAAAACAAACGTCCAGATTATTGACGATAAGAAATATGAAACTTCTGACTAAATTGAGCATTAGTGGCCATCTTTAGCGTGCAAAAAGTTGGATAATGGTGTGTTGATATAGGAGAAAGGAAATACACAGATAAAACACTAAATTTCTGTTCAAGAAATATCACCATAACAGAAAAGGACAGATGTTACAATTTTAACACAGGCTTCTAAGCACTATGCTTTCCACAGGATTAAATGGGCAGTTAGTTGAATGGTCACTAATAAATAAACACTAAGCTTCTAATTTTATGTGGAGGAAAATTTTGCATGATAAATTCACTTTCAAATCCACCAAGCTTACTGACAAATTCATGAACAAGAAACTTTGCAGAGAAACAGGGAAGGTAGCCCATATTACACCAAGAGTAAGCTTGTAACAAGCATAGCATTTCAGAAACATGTTCTTGTGTAGAACAAATGAGCAAGTGTCTCCAAATTGCTGTGGCGCACAGCTACATAATACAAATTTCAGACCAAAGTGACTAGTGGAGTTCAACGAGTCACAAGGAATTGTGAACAAAGGACTTCTGAAAATTTTAAAAAGAAAAGCAAAAAAAAAAGAAAGAATTACAAAGACCAAGTACTAGGCTATATTTTATGTGAGGGCCGCTCATTTGCTATGCACTAATATCTGCTACTTTTCTTTTATTGTCTTAATAGAACAATAGCTATACTTTTAGCATCCAAATTTTGGAGGACGTCCTCTGATTTTCACTTCAAACATTTCAATTATAAAGAAGCCAAGTACCTCATTCCTATTCATAATCCTAACTCATAAGTTAGATATTATCATCCTGTTTTGGCAAAAGAATAATTAGATCATTGAAGACAAAATAAGACCAAATGATCATTGAAAACTCAAGCAAACAAATATTATCATCTCTTCTCTATCAGCTTTCTGCAAAGTTATATTGAATGAGGTTTAGAATCACATAACAATATCCTGATGGGACACCTACCTAACAAAACCCCCAATTCTAGGACTCCATGGGGAAGTAGATGCAGCTTCCCCAGGTTCAGTGATATAAATTATCACATGCCATCCAAAACAGATCGTGTGAATATTAAAATATCATACCTATACTCCTCAAGAGGAGTTAGAGGATCTGGTCTGACCGCCTCCAAGTCCAATCTAAATGCTTTTGAAGAAGATTCTCGAGGGTGGCCTTTTGAATCATAATATCCTAGCACCTTCAATTCAACAAGTGAAGAGTCATACAAATATGTCCTTACATGTGGAAAAAGACTAAATGAAAAGGAGATATATTTCATAGCATTTATGCTTTCACTCCTACCAGCTTCCATGGTGCATCCCTGCTTCTGTCATACAGATTAATATCTTGGACGGACACAGACATCTTGGATAAAGTTACTCCACCAACCGGATATATATCATACTGAAACTTCATCCCAGACAATGCAAATTCCAAGCAAACAGTTGTATCTCTCCTAGAATGCTGTTCCTTCTTCATAGGCCAGTCAGAACCACCACATATTCTCCACCTTAGATCAATTTTCTTTAGAATCACACGTCCACAGACCTTTTTTTGCAAGGAATTATCACCAGATGAGGGTGTGCCATCTGCAGAATATTTTAGTTCGTTTTGCTCATTTTTCTCTGAAATGTGATTTTCTACAACTTTCAGAGAGTTGCTCTCATACCATCCACCACTCCCTCTTTCAATCTCTCCACCTTCCACATTGCTCTGCTTGTATCCATGCAGTCCCTCAGAATTTATACCCATGGATAACTCAGACAGAGGACATAAGTCAGAGAAACAATATTCTTCTATAATGTCTGGCAAGAAACCCTCGTACAAAAACAAATCGTGATCACCTTCTGTTTGCATCACAGGCGTTGGCTCAGATAAAGATCCTTTATGAGAGATGACCTCAGGCTCATATGTACTCATCTTATTCGTATCATCAATAAAGATACCATCAAGTGGCATGTAAATTCCGGCTCCAGAAGAACAAGGCTGACATGTACTATTGTCATTCACTTGAAATGCATCATCACATATCTCATCCATTAAACCAGCCATTCTAGATCCATCCTCCAAAAATGCTTCGGAGGGGCATTGCTGAGAAGTTGTTGCCACGGTATTGCAGATAGGGTTAGAAGTTTCACAATTAAGGTCATTTTTCAGCTTGGCCTGTTGAACATTATCCCACCTATTTTGCAAATGCACAATTGATTCCTCCACATCAGGGGCAAATAATTGTTGAAGTTGAGTGCCCAAACGAATCAGACAAGCAGTTGTATCATGGCAAGTTTCCACATGGATGTGAGAATTAGACAATTCCACCACCCAAAGAATACCACTCATACAGTTGCTTTTAAAATTAGCCTCCATAAATGCTTCCCGAGCGATTTTAATGAAACCAACTTTCTGAAGATGCTCTACACTATAGGTGCCGCAAAGAGTATTTGTTCCTGACACCACATGAAGCCCCAAATCTCGCACTGTGATTAGATAAGAATTCTCAACTGAATCTCGCAAAGCTGCAGTTGAAAGCGTCAATGAGGATGCAGCTAATAGACAAGAAGCACATTGTTCACCTGTATCCTGGTTGGAATAAGAGAAGTCAGTCTCAGAATCTTTGACTTCACTTTGAACCACAGGATTTATCACGTAGGGCTCATAGCTCAATGCAATATCGATCAAGTTGAGAACAAAGTCAGTCCTGCAATATCCCTTCACATCTTCATCTAGCATGGTATCATCACCTGCTTCTTTGGTGTCAGAAGAAGGAAAACTGAAAAAGGATGACATTGCACTGAACCAATCCAACCGACCACCTACAGCAACAACTGTACTACATGCGACAGTTATAGATGTAGAAACATGGCAAGTCTCTGGGTCAGAGAGATGTATGATATCAGAACCAGCATGTCTAGAAGACAATGGATTAGAGCCTCCCCCATTGCCTCGTTTCATTGATGAGTTGTCACAGGTAATTAGAAGAAGCTCATGATCAGGAGCACCGCTTATGGAACCCCACAACTTGCCCTCACCATGAGTTAATCTGAAAAATTCAGCACCTCTAACACCACCAGTATTTGTGACAGACAGCAAATCAAAGTTTTGAACTTTCAGTTTCAATTGATCCCATGTTCCTGGAAGCTCACTTTGCAATGAGCCCCTGATACTCTCAGATGTCTCCATGCTAATCACAATTTCTAAAGAATCACATTCCACAAATACTGATGATTGCAAACCAAACAACTCTTTCTCATTAGTGAATGACTGAGAAGGCACACATTCCAATTCATTTAGCATCTGATATACAAGGCAATGCATATCTTTATATTGAGAATCACTCAGGTTGACCATGACTTGAGGTAGAAGAACATGAATGAAAAATGATGAACTTAGAATCATCTCTTGTTGAGTTTGAGATTTCAATTCTTCCAGGTCTTTGACTGTTGATGCAGGTGCAAACTCATAGCCTCTTCCGACAAAATCACCTCTACTCCTGAATTGATCAGAATTTGCTAACAACCTGGCTTTCTTTGTCATCCAAGGACCAGTTACCAGACCCTCCTGCCAAACCACATCAATGACAGAGTAACCACAGGGTTGGCTGTCAACCGAAAGAAAGCAACTAGCAGAGAACTTTTTATTCTGCAAATCACAGCAACTGATTCTACTGCAATCATTACTTGTTGACGTTATCAAGTACATGCATAAATCCCTGAAACTCAGTTGTAAAGATTTTGCGTCTGCTGAAGGAAATCTTCTCTTTGAGCTTGCATTTGACATTGGAATACAATCTGAAGGGAAACTCTTCTTCAAAGGTGATGGTGAAGCAAAATCAAGAGCAACAAATTGTTCCCAAGAAAAGAAACATGCATGATCTCCCACTCTTTCTGAAGGAAAACACAGTATTACTCTTGCACCAGAAATTGATATATCACCATGCAAACGTTTTGTTGCGGAGAGGGATGTTACACAGGAACCAGAACCTTCCTTCATATCTGAGGTTTTATATGTATGTTTATTTTCTTTATTGAGCACTTCCACTGATTGTTCTACATTCTTAAGCAGGTTAGTGAAAACACTTATGACAGAAAATATTACCCAGCAAGTAAATGGTGGCAGGCTCAAAGAAAATGATACTGGCCCAGTTAGACTTCCATCAGAACTTGATTGTAAAGTGAATTTGCAATTGGTGGCCCCAGAAGTTTTAAACAATGTCACTTTCAATAAGCTATCATTATTTCCCAATGGAAAGTCTGTTGCAACTAATCCAAATAAATAATCCACATCAGGACCTAGATCACAAGAAACGGATGATGGCAGGGCCCCAAGGACTTCCGCTTGTAGATGTTGAACCAAAGCATTTTGATTCTTAGCATTATTATATCCGTGCAAACCAGAATTAGCATCAATTCCAGAAGTAAAAAAAGTAGTAACTTCCATATTTTTCATCATTCCCTCAACAATGGTAACGTGCGGGCATACCTGTTAAAATAGAAAAGATTTTAAATTAGAGGGGGCATTGTTCGAAATGAAATAGCAGAGAACCAGGTCTCACAAGCCAAGAAAGCCTATGATATGCAACTAAGCTATATTATTACCTGCAGGGAAAGAAGAATGTCATTGCAGTCTGCAACAAGATAATCAATATGCAATCCAACCACATTATCAGTGTTTGGCCCATAACACTGCTGTTGTTCTTCATCACTGAAAGACAACACAACAGATATTCCAGCAAAAGCTGCTCTGAGATTGGTTTCCACATGTTGCTTTTCTGTTCATGCATAAACCAGAGTTCATATCCAAAAGTCCATCAATAAAAGGAGCATTTTTATATTTTAGAACTATTCACTTCCATTGAGACAAAAAATGCAATAAGCAAAATTGATGGCAAATTATAAACTTAATACTACCTTCAGCCCTATTTATAATATCCCTTCTAGAAATTTTTCATAGTCCTTGATATAAAACCCTTTACAAAATGTACAAAGCATTTATCAATTATTTTCAAGTATGACCTTCATAATTATAATCCTCTTTCTCTTACTTGGAAGAAGAAAATCTGATTGTGGGATAGAGGTTTTAGACTTCAATGAAGGGTATTTTCGGAATGTTATGACAATATTTTATAAAATCAAGAACATCAACTATGTTCTTCAGTGATGTTATTTGGTTAAAAAGGTACAATAAATATCATTGTGAGTGGATAATTATAACAGAGTATGATGTGAAAGAAATTGAAGAGTAAAATTCATGGTATATTCAACAAATGAAGAGAACTACCAGGAGGAGTATGCAAAGATCCAGAAGCAAGGGTAGATGCAGCAGTAATAGCACTAAACACAGAACATGTCCAGTTCCACATTCCACTGCTCCCTAAAGCTGATTGGGAGCTCCTCATTCCGTCAAGACATTCAAAAAACTGGTCCACACTACAGGAATTCCAATAGAACAACAGGGTTACCAGTGTCAACTAAACAGATTATACAAGTGTCATTGAAGATCTAAGAATGGCCTATCAGAGTGCTAAATGTGCAGACCTAACCTTTTTTTTTTCCTTTTGGGTAAATAAAGGAGCAATGTGCAGTCTTAAATTAGTTCTCAAGCATATAATTTAGACACCATATTATAACCATAATAGAAGTTTTATCAAAATGCATTAAACTTGATATATGCATGCTCAAACATCAATGAGGATCCAGTTGACAGAAAATTTATACAGGAATTTCAAGTGATTGCGTCTAGATGATAGCATATAGGAGAAGAGCCTACCTAGCCCCAAAATCAAGTTCTTGAATACCATCTGTAAGATTTATATCAGTAGACAATGGTACCCAATTTGATATAAGATGAGACTCAGGAACCAAAGGTTCAGTATGAGGTTCAAGTGAGGTCAAGTTAGAGGAATCATCCAGAACATTGTGATAACCAGCACTGCCAACAGAGACTGAATTTGATGAATGGCACAACAAAGTAGATTTCAGCTGTGCAGATCCCCTTGAGTTGTGATTTGTACAAACTTGTCCATCCTTTTCCAGACGATTATAACTTTCCCATGCACATAAGAACCATTTGATGGTGCTAAGTTGGAATCTTAACACTATAGGGTCAATAGAAACCACAGCATCCACTTCACTAATGTCTAGAGACCCACTCTTCCAAGGAATACTTAATTTCACCTCTCCGCCAAATCCTTCCTTTTTCCCAGTCATGACTGGACAAGTGGCTTTAGTTGAACCTAAAACGGGTTCGCCACATCCTGCTACTAAATCACATGAAGATGCACAATTATCATCCTCGTCTATTTTAAGAAGCTCAAACATAGCTCCTTGAAACCTCACAAAATTTGTTAACCGGCTTATTCCCAGCACATCAGCATTTGAATCAGCATCTTCTGACAAACATGTTCCACACTCTATTTCAGAAATGCGAAGAACTAAGGTCCTGTGGCATTCTGTTTTCTTGTCAACTTCATCTAAAGAGGGATCATATGCAACAATTACATTTTTTATTTTCACATGGAAGCTTGTAAGCAACACCTTCATCAACTTTGCAATAGTTTTAACACCCTCATGAACATCCAACAAAGATGATTTTAGAGCATCATTAGTTATATCTTGGTCAGTCCTAGTTGAGCCATATTCCTGACAGCCATTATCTTTATTGCCCACAGCACAAGTTTCATCACCCGTTGGAGTATTATCTGTGGAAGGAGAAATTACAAGTTCAAGCTCATTCACTTCAACCTGGCAACCTTTACGACTCCAAGGCATTTGAATCAATAGGTATCCAATCGACCCTTCTTTGAAAATTAAAGATCCTACCTTGCTAAACTGCAACAAACGAGAAGAAGAAAACAAATTAATGTCACTGATGATATTTAACAACGACAGCCAAAAATAAGCAATCGTGGAGCTACTTTATCTAAGAACAAAATCATCCACAGAACCCCAGCCATTCCTATTTCACACGCTTTATCCTTGTGAAATTTAATTCATGAATCCAAAGCACTTTCTAACTATGACGCTTGTGAAAAACTCCAACTTCCTAATTTTCCCGTCATGCGACCTGCTCAATTTATTACTGTATCATTTACTACTTGGGAAACCTATGTCCAAAGAGCATCAAAACTGTTCAGCAACCTCAGTGTATCATCCGATTATCTAACACCGAGGGAATGAAATCTAGACAGGCATAGCAGTTCATTCTAACTGCTGAATAAAATCAATGTATCATAACCACGCGAATTAATGCAACCGAACTGTAATATCTTCTCAAATTCCTATCTGCGGGAAAACAAGCAATACCTTCTTATTAATGAAGTCCACATTAAGCGCAAGATCGCTGAGCTGAATCGTTCCTCGAGCGAGTTGCACGTCCAGCTGGTCCAGGTCGATATCCCCCAAAATAAACTGCCCCAATTTCTTCTTCAGCAAGAACTTGCAAAGCCTCTTGGTCGCCCAGGAGGAGAACATGGCCTCCGCCGACTTTCCAATATTCCATGGAAACATAGTTGCAATGACAATGGCGGCTGAAACAATAATTTGGGGAATTTTGGGTTTTTAGGTTTTGGCGTATACCTTGACCGATTGCAACGGCAAAATTGAAGCTTGACTGGTTATGGATGTCGTTGTAGTTGCAGGGGTTGCTTTCCAGGATGGGCGATAAAGCACCATCTGACAATGGAAAGCAACGGAGGGAAGGCTGTGAATGTTTGGAATAAAACCAACACAACAATGAAAGCTACTAGGACTGAGAGATTATGACTATTGCTTTAATTTTTAAAGTTCCAAGAATTTTTGGTCTTCTGCTTTTCCGTGATAGAATCATCTTCCTCCTAGGTTCTAATTTAAATTTCCCATAATCTCCGCACTGTTAAGAAAAATTTGTGGCAGGTCAAAAGAATTAAAACCCTTGTTCTATTTACGCTGCAGGCCAAAAGAAAAGGGAAAATTACGCAGACGTTTCAAACAATAGAATTAACCACAAAATAGTTCCTAAGATTCACAAAATTACCATAAGATTTCAATAGTAACTGCTGAGGTTGTCATCATTAACAATCTTATCAGCATTCATTAATAAAACCAACACAACAATGAAGGCTATTAGGAGTAACTCCTGAAATCTTATGGTAATTTTTTGAATCTTTATAATCATTTTATGATTAATTATGTTGCATGGGATCTTTAAGTGATTTTTCCCAAAAGAAAACGACATTATCTAAATCTATAGCTACAATCCATAGAAAGGGTCGAGTTTGTTGGATCCTTTCACTTTTATGGATCTAATATCTAAACTAAAGATTATCTATATATTTAGTTTGCTGTTTGAAATCTGAATCAGTACTGATTACACTGTTATTAAAATTGTTAATATTG